>JAHDVE020008471.1:0-90136 GCA_022606495.2 Halesus radiatus | reverse complement strand
ACTTTCTTACGGAAAAAAGATCATTGTGTTTAGTTGAGTATTTTGGTCTCAAATCTAAAATTAAGTTTTGTATGCCGTTCCTCTTAAACGGTAGCAAAAACCTGATAATTGTATTAAAGTAATCCCTAAATAATAGCTGGCCATGGGCTGTACAGTCGGCAATACAAATTATATTCCTACTAGTAATTTATTTAATTGATAATAAAGTGACAAATGTAGAACACCATCTTTATTTACGTCGAGTACGATAATGTCCACGAACTGTTAGAAACACTGTATTTTTTTAAGAACCATTTGACAATAGTAATCTACTTTATGTTTGAATTCTAAATTGACTGTCTCCGTGGTTGAGTGGTTACGATCCTTGGCTACGAGAGATCGCGGGTTCAAATCCCGGCGTACGCAATAATACTAATAATAGTTGGATGATTTGTATAGCGCCGTTTTTGTGAAAAATCACCTCAAGGGCACTGTACAAATATTAAGTAAATTTGATTTGATTATCTTGTGTTATTTCACAAATTATCCATTAAAAATAGTATGTAGTATATTTGCGACATGTTCCAGAGTGGTACATACTGTCAGTATCGCCCTGATGAAAGACCACCATGAAATGGCTTTACCCGTGTTTGGTGACCAGATCCGAATAGCCAGGTACTTCCCCACCTTCATTCTTCACATCTCCTTCTCTTCCACAATACCTTCATCCTCACAACAAACCCCAATTGGGGATGCCATAGTCCCACTGGCTCCAGACGGTTGGGAGCAGCTGGGACTCTTGTGTGGTATCACATAAAAAATGGTCTGTTCTGGAACGTTTCTATACCTCAAATGTTATTCCTGTGTTGATATGAAAGCTATTTAAGTATATTTATTCCTTGATTTGATACATTGTCCTAAAGCATGATTCAATAAGTTAAAAGAGCTTTTCTATGGAAAGACGAAGCTTTAAGTGCTTATAATTTGTCTGTGGTTGTGTATGTTTTTATTGATTGAGCTCTCTCAATGTTTTTGAGCAGTACGAACAAGTGCCAGTCGCTGAACCATTCCGAGCTTCGTTCTTCTGAATAATTAAGTGCTGGCTGTCGATGTGAAATATTATTATTTGATTGCGGTGGAAAGCTTACACATTAGACGAACAGACGAATATAAATATTTTTTTATTTTCAGGTATTAGATATACTCGTAGATAGCATTGCCATTGAATTTTCTAGATGGGTTTCAGTAAACTGTACCATATGACACAGAATAAGGAACTCCAGTCCAATATTTATCAATAATGACGTTCAAAATTAAATATCAGTATATTTCGTAAGTTAGTTTTCACAGTTAAAATAATTTTCAATTTTTCAAAGCCTGCCAAAACGCTCCAAATCTATGGCCAGTCAGTTTTGAGGTCAGAATGTTAAATGTCAAAATAAGGATGAGCTTTACCGTACATAATTTTATATTCTATTCATAGTTAACCATAACTAAACATAAGTAAGAGAATTATGTACCTTTTAAGAAACTTTAACTCAAAGAATAATAATAGTATTGAGCATTAACATTATCATAATATCAGTAATGATAATTAGTTTGCTCATGAATACTCTAATTTCTTACATTAATAATAGTTTTTTTTATATTGAACAACAATTATAGAGCTTCAAGTCATCCAAATTAAGTTTAAATTTCGTCAAACCTAAAAAAATACATATTTAAAATAGAAAACAAAATTGAAAAACAAAAACTCCATACTAATCCAAAACAGAATGCGCCCGTGACGTCAGATTTTCCAAAGTCAATTGTATCAACATAAGAAGGTATAATGATGAGGTGATTTTTTATAACACTTTTAAATAACGATTTATAAATTCTTGTATATTCAGAATCGGAGTTTGCTAATCTATTTGAATATGTATTTTTAAAGCCATTATATTTTTTACTGGAGTTCCTTATTGTAAACAATTTAGCGAATTGGGGGCTCACACGTGAAGATTTCTTTCTCCAAATAAAACACTTTTTTAGATTAGTACAATATGGTGTTTGAGAAATGCTAAACCTCTTAGAGATTTAAGTAATAAAAAAAAAGCTATAAACCCTAAGATTTACGGTACCTATAGAGCTTTTGCTATGGAAGTTAAAAGCTTAAGTCCAACAGAAACCTATAAAAATACTGTATATGTTCATATTACAATGATGTATAATTGTTTTTTTATAAGCTCCTTGAAGACTTGACCAACAAACAATTCATTTAAATATTTGAAAGCATTACGTGTCAAAATGGTTTTTTATTTATATTTTTTCATTTTATTTTTTTTTTTTACTTATTTCATTTCATTTATTTCTTAATGTTTTATAATAATTATTTTTTTATAAAATATTAAAATTAATAATATGATAATATTTACCTTTAAAAAATACTGGAATATATTCCTTCCACTGACGACCGTGTCTAAATGAATTTCAGCCCTGTGCCAAAGAAGCTGTTGTGCAGAAAATACAAATACATTAGTCAGTGGGCTCAATTAGAATCCCATATTTAATGGATGACCCATCTAGTGAATTCTACAGAGATAGACGCTTGAACCATGAGTAGTTATTGGTTTTCAATTTGATCCTAAAAAACTGAAATAATTGCTTTTTTATTGTCATTCATAAAAAACGTCGAGGACATGAGTCACACCCTTAATTTGAACCTACTTCAGGGGTTTAATACTTACAAGGGTTGCGAGGCAAGAATGCAAGGTTGATGAAAGCGTAATGGTGAAGATTGAGAGAGAGACGCTTAGATGATTTGGGCATGTAGAGGAGTTGAACGATAAAAGGAGTGTAAGGAGAATATATGACGCGTGACTTCAATTCAATTCAATTCTTTATTCCTTTTAAAAATTTTACAAAATTTAAGTTTTAAGGCATTTTTAAAGATAATACAGGATGTGCAACATCCAAAATAATTACTTATAAAAATAATTTAAAAAAGATGGTTACATAATCTCAGTAAATTATACAAGTAGCAACAAAGCTTTATGTTTACATGCAGCTTCATTGATGCTAAATATGTCGATATCCGAAGTGATTCTATTTAACAGCAAGATTGCCCTCCCCACCGGCATGACCATTGGCAAGTTGGTCATGCAGGTCGGGAGATAAAACAGTCTATGCTGTCAGTGACGGAGATAACCATCGGGCACATAGAAATGAATGCTCTCCATGATAGCTGAGTTTGAATCAGTCTGAAGAAATGTGTAACAAAGTGTACATTTCTTCTGACCCGCAACCTGACTTAATGTTAGAAGCAGTTGGGGACGCCCGAGGAAGATATGGCACGATCAAGGGAATCAAATACTTGTCGATCAAGTGAGTCGTGTCATGTTAAGAGCCAGAAAAACAGATATTAGTATGTATGAAGCAAGGAGGTGTGCCGAGACAGAGATGTGTGGCGGTCGATTCTCTCTGCCTGCCCTTGTGATGGCTAGTTAGTTTTTTTGTGAAATACTAGTTAGTGTCGCAGGGCGTCAGAGCATAATATACAAAAATAACAGTTCGGCTTAAGGCAAGGTAGAGGCACCACTTACCGGCTCTTCATACTATAAATGACCATTCAGAAATGTTGGGAATACCGCAAGACGATACTTGCTGATTTTATCGACTTAGAGAAGGTATATGATATAAATCCACGCCAGCTGCTGTGGGAAGTGATCTAAGAATAAGTAGTACAAGGTAGACTGCTAAAAGGTATAGCGTTCCTATATTTAAAAAAACAGTAGTAGTGTCCGTATTAACGGTAAAGTTTCAGAAGAATTCAAACTGGAAATTGGCCTCAGACAAGGGTGCCCTATGTCCGCAATCCTTTCCACTATCTTCGTTGACCGTGTCAGCCGAAATAGCCAAACACCGGATGCAGCAATAGTTGGCGATGGAGAAATCAGCTTGTTACTATTTGCCGATGACAGGAGTGGATCAACCGCTTCAATGAAGATTGCACAGCGGCAGGAATGAGGATGAGCACCGCAAAAATGGAAGTTATTGTTATAGGAAGAGACCAAACTCACTAACATTGAAACAGGTTGACAAATTTAAATACCTTAGGGTTGAATTCTCAAGCAGTCATCTGTACTTCTGAAACAGGTTGATCGTTATATTAAACAGAAGTGATTTAAAACAAATTTATGTTTGTTTTTTAATGATGGCAAACCACAAATTAAATGTTTTTTACGAAAACGGAATATGAATTTATCCGTTCCTACTGCATTGCAGGAAAAATCAACTTGTCGTGACAGTGAAAAATCGTCTGGAACCAGTGAGACTATGAAATCTCCAATTAGGGAATGTTGCGAGGTTGAAGGTAGTGGGGAGGGGAAGGTGGGAAATATCTGGCTATTCAGATCTGGTCACCGAGCACGACTAAAAGCCATTTCAAGCAACGTTTCAATTCTGAATGGTGGTCTTTCACCAGGGCGATACTGAGAGTATCTTCCACCCTGGAACGTGCGCAAATATGCTATATGTTATTTAAATTAATGAATTGTTAAACAACACAGAATAATTAAATAAAATTTACTTGCGCACGCATTAAATAAGATTTGACCCGCGACCTTCGGATTCGTAGCCGAGAGTCTAACCCGTCGACCACGGAGGCCGTCAATTACTTGATATCTAGGGAATAATCAATTTGTACGCATTATATGGAAGTCTTTATATCGATCCAGTTTAAAATATGCACATCCTATTATGACACATGTACTGTAACTGATATTGACCCATATTTTCTTGATTTTATTAGATATTAATTTAAGATTACAATTATTTTAAAATGTACACGTGTGCATCTTATGCGATACATAATCAGTTCTTCCCCAACCAAAAATGGAAGAGTTTTCTTTTACATAACTTGAACACTCCTAAACGATTATTTACGATATAGTAAGCCGGTACCTATTACTGTTTGATGTACTGAATGTCAGGTTCCGTCAAGGGGGTCCAAACTTTGTGAATTTTATTAATAAAATATCAAATAATAACTGTATTCAATTTTCAGGCAGTAGCTTTTGAAGAAGCTACTCGCGAAGGACCCAGAAAACGCGCCCCAGAAAAGATCTACACATACGATAGAGCTTTTGGAGAGGAATCAACACAGGTCAGTAAAAAAATAAGTTTTTATTTATTATTCGTAATACCAAAATAATTACAATAAAAAAAAATTGAGCTGCAAAAATGTCTGTAAGTGAAACACTGATATCAATTTAATAAAGTTAGGTATTTTTAAAATTTTGCTCTTGTGTGTAACAGTTTAAACACCAAGGGCCAGTTTTATAAACGAACTTCCAAATTTCTAATCATTGAAGAAGATAATATTAGCACATCCCCCAAATGAACCACGAAACCGAAAAAACAACAGAAAATAAAAATATTAACAAGTCTTGAACCTGAAGTATGATATCGGTGAAGATGGCGTAAATTGAACTGGTTTCATTAGCTAAGTTGGTTAAGCGGTTACCCCGGATAGGTGGAGGTCCTGTGTTCGAGTCCCAAATGCGACTGAAATCTTTTTATTTTCTGTTGTTTTTCGGTTCCGTGGTTCAATTGGGATGTGTTAATATCATCTTCTTCAATGATTAAATAATACAATGAGGTTTACAAACTTCAATAAGTTATAAAAAAAATAAAAAATTGAATACCAAATTTCTGTTACGTAACGAACCGTTATCCGTCCGTTTTATTTTTTATCTTGAATAATTGCAATTCGGTCGTCATCAATATCACTGCTCGATAAAGAATCTATTTCCCAAATGCAAATTACATATCGTCTTTTTAATTAAAATAGTGCTCGGTTTCAAATACGCGATCGTCGGGCAACAGCTGACAGCTGCCATACGACAGGTAATCTGACGAACGTTTATAAAACGGTGAAATCGGGCGGTAGACCAAATATTAGTTAAAAATTGTATCAAGCATTATGAACGGATGGTTATAAAACCGCCCCTGAAGTTTAAATATAATGGGTTATGACTTCAGGGCAGATTTGACCTGTCTGCCCTGATGGTGAGTGTTGGAAGGCTGTCTGAAACGTTGGCTAAAGGATATGGAAGCGCCACGTGGTATAACACCGAAACAATCAATCACGATAATACTTTTTTTCCGTGAGAATCTCAAATAACATCTTCATTTAAATTTTTGCAATCATTTCTTCAAATTTTGGTTTTAAAATGGCGACGATATCTTTCATAATTACTTGATCATTCTAGTTATCCGATTCAATTGATAAGTTTTTAAGTTTATCGGTCGATTGCACCCAAACTGCGGGAAACCAAACCTTTAAAACGTTTTCGCCGTTAAACTTCAAAGTTAAAAACATCGTGCGAAAAGTCTATTTGTGATTAGATTTGATAAGTTCTATTGAATTTAGTTATGACGCAAATTACTTTAATTCCTCCTTGAAATAATCACATTTTGGCAATTCAAAAATACCTATCTGGGGGAATGAATCAGTAGACCTGCGGGGAAATTGCCTCTTATCAAACTACGTTCATTTTTCACTTTATAATCATAGGTACATATTAAAATGAATTAACGAGTTGTGAGGACCTATTTTCGTCTACAAAAGAATAATGCAGTGACATTTTGTTAGATTTATTGAAAATTGATAAAACATTACAATAAAATTAAATAAGAACTATTTATTTTCAATTCTTGTTTTTTATAACTTATTGAAGTTTGTAAACCTCATTGTAATATTTGAATCATTGAAGAAGATAATATTAACACATCCCAAATGAATCACGAAACCGAAAAAACAACAGAAATTAAATATCTTCAATGATTAAAATATTACAATGAGGTTTACAAACTTCAATAAGTTATAAAAAACAAGAATTGAATATTTATTTCCAGACTTGTAAAATAAGTCAATAGATATCCCATATAAATAAAAATCGGGTAGGTATATCCGAGACTCTATCCAGATTACAATTGAGTTCTGGATGAAACTTTGCAATCATCATAAGGATAGCAGCCAATAATATGGGATTTATAAAAAATGGAGGATATTATTAACAAATCTTGAATATGATGTATGATATCGGTGTAAATGGCGTAAATTGAACTGGTCTCATTAGCTAAGTTGGTTAAGCGGTTACCCTGGATAGGTAGAGGTCCTGAGTTCGAGTCCCAGATGCGACTGAAATCTTTTTAATTTCTGTTGTTTTTTCGGTTTCGTGGTTCATTTGGGATGTGTTAATATTATCTTCTTCAATGATTAAAACTATTTATTTTATTAAAAATATTATCATTTTATGGCGACAATTCGAGTTCATGTAAAGGTTATTTTATTTTTATTTTTTAATTTATTATAAAGCATACAAAGAAGCCCATTCCCATGAATTGTCAACAAAACTCAATATGGGACTATTATTTAGTATATAATATTTGTTTTTACATCAACGAGTTTTCAAAGCAAAAACGTACATAAATGGAAATATAAAAACAAAACAAGAATATGCAAACAATAAGACATAACACAAACGAAAGGCTCAAAATATACAGATACAATTTTAAAAATTAAGTAAAAATACATAACGATATTTTACAACAGTAAAAAAGTACACTTGTATCAGAATCCACAAAGTTTAGCCGGACGGCTATCAGAAAAGAGTTGTTTATTTTATATCGTTTTCCAAATAGCATATAAAAATAGGAATTCAGTATATTATTTCGAGATTTGTTAGAAGTTTATTTTTGGTGTTATATATTATAATAACTCTATGACTACTTCTATAAGATTGTCTCTGATATATAACCTCTTCCTGTCATTCACTTGTAAAACGATTGTCAGCGAGGATGGTTAATAAATGTGCATTTCATTTACAAATACGTTTCTATTTAACACCACAATACAACATGGTGTTGGTGTGTATTTGTAAAAAGTTGTGAGTGAAGTAAAACAGTCAACCAATAATTTGTTACGGGAAACAAACTGTCGCAAGCGTCAAAATGTCAAGTCATATTCATATTTATTTTAATGGAGATTGTTACAAATATGGGGGGTGAGTGGAAGAGATTTAAACAATAATTTCTAATTTATTTGATGGCAAACAACTTTAACGAAGAAAAGGAAATTCAATAAGTGGCGAGGCTCCTACACACGGTTGGCCCGAAAGGAGTAGAAATAATAATCCTTAAGGGGGACGGCTGTAGTGCCTGTTTCATACAAACTGAATGATCTATTTTTTTAATTAAAGGTTTAGTAAATATCTAGTACGGATTAGAAGTAATTTATTTATTTTTGTTTTACATTATGAAATATAGGCCATTAAAGGAATTGATTTTTCGCGATTTTAGAGGCACTTTTAATAATTATTTGAGGGCTAACGGTGATTTAAAAAAAATTTATCCCGTCTGCTTTGAAAATATAATGAAATGTAAAATATAAAAAGAAATTAAAATTAGAATTATTATAAAATTGATCAATTAAATGCAATGTAAGGCTGTTGGTTTCGACCATATTGCTGCTGAATACTTTAAAGGAAATAGTCGTATAATTCTCACATAGTTATGCAAACTTTTTAACCAGTCTAGAGGAGGGTTACACCCCATTAGATTGGAGAAGGGCTGTGATCATGCCTCTATACAGAAGTAAAGGGTCACGCATGGAATGTGGAAATCACAGGGCTATTAGCCTGCTAAGTTCAGTTGGAAAGCTATATGGTAGGATATTTATTGAAAGGGTACAAATGAAAACAAAGGATAAAATATGGGATGTGCAAGGTACATTTATGAGTGGAAGGGGGTGCATTGATCAGATTTTCTCGTTGCGTAACCCCTCAGAGAAGTTTCTGGCAAAAAAACAAACTTTTCTGTGCTTTTGTAGATCTACAAAAAGCACACGACCGAAAGTTATGGACGGTGTTGTCTAAGTATGGTGTGAATACAAATCTTATACAGGCAATCGCATCTCTGTACGAGGGAAGCGTTGCATGCGTTACGGCAAACGGTGATTTTACGGGGTGGTTAGACATCACAAAAGGTGTTAAGCAAGGCTGCATAATGTCACCGTGGTTATTCAATCTATACATGGATAATTGTATGCAAGAATTGAAAGAGGTGGGCTTGGGCGCGAAAATGAGTAGTCTGCAAGTATGTTTCCTGTTGTATGCTGATGATTTGGTGCTGATTGCGAACAGTATGGAAGATTTACAGTCCCTCGTATCTAGGATGAAGGAAGTATAATGAGCTAATGATAAATGTAAATAAGTCCAAAGTCATGGTGTTTGAAAGAGAGAGTACGAAAACAGTGTGCAATATAGTTGTGAATGATGAATAGTTGGAGCAGGTCGATGAGTTTGTGTATTTGGGAAGTATGTGTACGAGAGATGGAAAGACTGATAGGGATATTGAAAGAAGGGTGAATGCAGGAAACTCCATTAACGGAGGATTGAACGCGGTTGGCGCAAACAAAAAGTTGTCCAAAGAAGCGAAACCGGCAGTCCACAGTGGAGTGCTGATACCAACCCTGATGTATGGCAGTGAGGCATGGAACTGGCAGAGGAAGGATGAAAGTAGACTGAACGCTGTAGAAATGAGATCTCTGAGACGAATGTGTGTAAAACCATGTATGATCGTGTGAAAAATGTTGAGATTCGCAAGGAATGCAAGGCTGATGTAAGCGTAGTGAGCAAGATTAAGAAAGGGACGCTTAGATGGTTTGGGCATGTAGAGCGAATGAACTAAGAGAGGAGTGTAAGGAGAATATATGACGCGAATGTGAATGGAAGAAGCCGGGGACGCCCGAGGAAGACATGGCACGATCAAGTGAATCAAATACTCGAGTCGGGCCATGTCAGAAGTTTAGTTAGTTAGTTAGTGGACTTTAAATTAAATTAAAAACGACCAAGTTACGTTGGAATACAAATTTGCCGTACATAATTAAAAATATTGACCCGAAAAAAAGTTTTTTTTTAAATGCTTTGTTTTTGTGTTTTTATTTACGTAATCTTATTTACATTTCAAATACGACGTGTATTTTTTTTAAATACGGTAAACCCGAAAATAATTTTCTAAGTTGCCTCTAAAATTATGAAAATTGATTTTTTTTCATGGCATATACTTAACTAACTAACTAACTAACCATCACGCCGTTTCCCCGCAGGGGTAGGCAGAGAGGACGGACCGCCAAACAACTCGATCTTGGCATACACTTCTTGCTTCATTCACATTCATACAATGCCTCATACATTCTCTTCTGTTATTCCGACTTCTGACATGGCCCGACTCGAGTATTTGATTCACTTGATCGTGTCATGTCTTCCTCGGACGTGCCCAGCTTCTTCTTCCATTCACATTCGCGTCATATATTCTCCTTACACTTTCTTCTTCATTCATTCGCTCTACATGCCCAAACCATCTAAGCGTCCCTTTCTTAATCTTGCTCACTACGCTTACATCAGCCTTGCATTCTTTACGAATCTCAACATTTTTCATTCGATCATACATGGTTTTACCACACATTCGTCTCAGAGATCTCATTTCTACAGCATTCAGTCTGGCATATACTTTATAATTTAAAACAAAAATATATAAAATACTTCTCATCCGCATTAGATATTTACTAAACCTTTAATTTTAGAAAATATATCTTTCAGTTCGGAGGGGTATTTTGGCCTCAAATCCAAAATAAAGTTATGTATGAAACAGGCAGCGCAGCCGTTCCTCTTAACACAAATGGTTTACAAAGTTTTGTAAATCCTGAAACTGTTATTCATGTTTCTGTATTTTTAACTATTTGTAACTTTCCTTAGTTGAAACATTTCACTTTTTTCTTTTATATATGTATCTGTTTACAATATAAAGTTAATTTTTTTTAATATTAAAGACCAATCCTTTCCTAAGTTCAAGCATCAGCTTACTTTAGGAAAGAACATATTTATATGGCACAAATCTGTAGAATATGTAACAAACTAATACTACCCAAAAAAAGATACTCCGGTCACCGGTTAGAATTATGTTGGTTTCAAGGATTTCCTCCTGCTGAATTACAGTTTACCTCGTGGACCTTCCAGCTTCCTTTGAAGTCTTTAGTTTTATAGGTGGGTATTGGTACATCATTTTACATTTTTTGCTTTGCGATTTCAAAGAATTTTAATATCTTATTAATTGATAAACTAAAGTTTTTAAGACAAGATTTTTGTGCATAGCGCAAAGGGTAACAATTATTTTTATAAACAATAATTATTAGCCTGAAACACTCATCCAAATTGAAAAAACCTTCCGAGAAAAGATAAATGTCACCGACAGGACTCGAACCTGCACCCTTCTGATTGCCGGTCAGATGTTCTACCGTTGAGCTACACCCTTCTGACCGGCAATCAGAAGGGTACAGGTTACGACATTTATCTTTTCTCGGAAGGTTTTTTCAATTTGGATGAGTGTTTCAGGCTAATAATTATTGTTTATAAAAATAATTTTAATATCTATTATAAGAATATTTTCAAAGAAAAATATATAATCAAGAAGAGATTAACGTTCTTTTAGATATTCCTTGCTTTGCGCTGTAGAGTGTTCATTGTACAGTATCTTGTCATTCCAGTGAAGCTATAAGCCCTGTTGATTTTGTTCTTAGGCTTCACTGGATACCATGATTTGATTATCCTCCATTTCGTCCCTTTCTACAAGTTATTCTTATTGTGAAGGTTTATATTATTTGTCTTACGAATGGTCACCCACAAAATCAAACTTACCTAGCCACACAACTCAGGTCACAATGTACC
This sequence comes from Halesus radiatus, assembly GCA_022606495.2. NCBI lineage: Eukaryota > Metazoa > Arthropoda > Insecta > Trichoptera > Limnephilidae > Halesus > Halesus radiatus. The sequence continues at coordinate 78,389 of JAHDVE020008471.1, read as the reverse complement.
TAAATATATTACTTAATAAAATTAACCAAAAGTAATCAGCATTTTGGTATACGGCGGAATAACGCTGAATTTCTCATTTCCGTTCCCGGCTTACCGATAAAATTAGGGTAATTACCGAATTACCCACTTCACCTCGGAGTTTATTGACGCGTGTTTTAGTCAGTAGGTGTTCCTTCACCGTTATTTCACGGCTGGAATTGCCTTGTTTCAGGTGATATTGAAGGTTTAGAGTTCAATGTCAAAGAAAGTAAGGTTGATCGAGTGATAGCTTTGAAGTCATTTGGCCCAGACCTAGAAATAATATCGGAATAGAAAAAATTGGCGTCGCGACGCAAAAATACTGGTCAGATAATAATTAGGTACTTTTGTTTCAGGGTTTTATTTATTCGGATTATGATCAAAGCGAGTCCGTATTTTTTTATGATGGGAAAATGGACAAATGGTTCCATGATAAATTGAAGTGATTTATGATATAAATTGACTTTTAATTGAATTAACTTTACTGTCCTGTGATATACATTCTTTTGTTGTCATTAAGGCCCCTTTTCGTTGATAAATATTATTTTTTAAATCATGTTTTATATTGAACTCGTAGTTATTACTAGATTTCATTGGAGTACTTTTTGTAATGAATTTTTGTAATAATTCATAAATGAATTATTAATCGAAAATATCACAGAGCAAATAATACATATGGATGACATAACATGCAAGGGGAAGAAACCAAAATAAAAGGGGTGGGGGGCTAGCTAGGCGTGTCGCCAATTTAAGTAAAAAAGTTCTCCTTGTTTTCAAAAATCGAGTATTTAGTTCGATCCTTTTTATAAATGTTTTGTAACTTGCTTACCGCAGTCAAATGGCATTGAACTAAGCTGACTCCAAAATGGGTGTCATTTGACTTTTGATTCCAGCTATCGAAATCATACTTAGAGCAAGTCTATTAATTCTAACATCAGTGGAAAATACGGATAAACGTGATGTGGCTTCTTTTTTACTGTAGTCGAACATTGTTTAAAACCTTAGGGTGGAAATGATGTTGCTATCTGAAAATAATTGCGTTAACATTCTATACAAAAAAACAATGGAAATTTCACAACGGCGCACCTTAGTTAAGTTTATTAAAAAAAATTATATCAGTTTCTTTTACCTGAAACCGTGTAAGATACACAGCCAGTGGGACTGTGTCACCTTTAATTTGGGGAATGCTGTCAAATTTATGGAAGTGGAGATGTGAAGGTGGTAGAAAGGGTGACAGAGGAAGGTTGGACAGCACGTGAGTATTCATACCCATTAACTATACATAGCTTAAGCCATTTCAAGCGACATTTAGATATTGAAAAATACAGAATCTTAAACATTTTATTTTTCTTATCATGTGTTAGGACATTGGTTAAATATATTCATAGATTTGAAAACAACGGATATTAAACTGTTTATTGCCTCACATGCTACCATGGCACGAAAGCTTTCTGCTTTGAAATAAATTTAAATTTATGAACCTTCCATATCGCCAAGTTATAATTTTGTAATTTACCCCCTTGATGTTGTTTCAAACATCTTTATTGGGGTCGAATTTATGAATTAACAACTTGTGAACATATTTTCGTATGTTAAGGTTAAATCATGACCTATCTTATTGGGAGTTCAAGCAGAGATTAAAAAAGTAAAGAAAAAAATTCCATTGTCTATGGACCTGTATTAAAAATCCTATATTGGTCTTTTGTGTATTATAGATATTTTTCCTTGGATCTAAATGAATTTCATCATATCACTGCACCAGAGATTAGCGACCTAGCAACAAGATACAAATCAGCGATTCATTAAAACGTATGTGACTAATGAATAATGTGATGTCGTAGGTTACAAACAAATATTTTTAATACGAAAATTACAATTTACGCAAGAAATTGTTCTATTTCTTTTTAATTTAAAAAGTAACATCTTCTGTGATTAACTTATTTGAATAACAAATTAAAATACGATAACCCCACAAAAAAAACTACTGATATTTGCAAAATACTATTCTGTAAAAATTTGCTCATAGTCGCTGCGCACCTAGACACCTAGCAGGTTCCCAAGGTTTGCCGGTTCGCCTCAGTATCCTTTAAAGTGCGACTAGTATGTTTCGTATGTACTATTTCTTTGGACACAAACTCACATAGTCGCTCAATTCATAACGCACAAATAGGATTCATTTCGGACTCGCTCTCGGGAAGTATTATCTATACGGACGGGTTTTTTTTCAAGCACGGAATTTGAATGGCGCGTTGTAAAGCGTGGTAAAATTATGATAGAAGTTTGTCTTTTTCTTACCCTTTTTATGGGAACTCACTGTTCAAATGTACTCGAGAGAAAAATGCCCCTGACCCCAAGATTTCACAAGATTTAACCGTCAAATTGATCTCTCTCATTGTCATCGGTTTTGATTTAAAAATTTCACTTCAATTACAAATATTATAACTTTTATAGCTGTTACGGAAGATAAAAATATTTTGTTGATACCAGGGTTCAATAATAGAAAATAATAATTCTTTATTTATTTAAGAAAATGCTAATGCTGTACTTGAATAAAAATACCCGGACTGACATCCCAATGATTATTATCAGTTTTTTTTTAAAACACCCCAAATTTTTTTGGTCTTCGCCGTGAATCGATCTCCAGATCATTGACCCAGGGTTAAAACTTAATTAAAATAGTTTATAAATTAATTAAAAAAATATAATTACTATTAACCACTAAATAGTATATATATATATGTTTTAATATGCCTTTACTGGTTTAAAATCCTTTGAGCCCAAAATAAAGTTAGTATCTTTGGATAACAATTTCAATGTGAAGGAAGGTCGAAAGAATTAAAATATTATAATAGGTAACAACTGTAGGGAAGGTTAACTTTTCTATCTTCACACGCGAGGTTTATACCTTCTGACCTAATTTAGAACTGGCTCTCGTTTAGGTTCCTGAATATATTGATATGTTTATTAAGAAATTTATGGTGATAATTTAAAATAGATAATATTTATGGACAACATCGGTTAATAAACGTTCATATTAATATTGAATGAATATAACAACGATGAATAATCCTGTGTATTTCTCTCTTCATAAATAGAACTCTGATTACAACAAACACTTGATTATTTATTAATAGATAAAAGGATACGTGGAATCTCAGTATAATGGATTTGGAGAGCCAGGAAGCTAATCTCCTTCTAATACAATGGTAATAATCTGTCTGCTTGACCTTGAGAGGTTCTCAGATATCGCTAATGTACTGTCTTACCGGCAGTGCCATCTATGTGAAACAGTCGAAAGTAAGATATTATACTAATAAAAAAGTGATTCGGATAATATATATTAGACTACACACCGAAGAGATAAACTGATGTGTTGGAGGCGTGTTCGTAAGCTCCAAGTAAACAATTGATCAAACATTTTCAAGTATGGAATTCTTTCATAAACAGGTAATTTCATTGGCTTCTCCGAAACTCTTATGAACATTGGCAATAACCGTTTACTTTCAAATCGGTTTAGATCGCACTTCCAGGCAGGCCGGTGCTTAAAATGTTCGGTGGTTCACGAATAACAAATTTTAAAAAAATTGTACCTACCTATAACACGTGTCATACAGCTATCACCCCCCCTTGAACAATTCAGTATTAGATATTCGATTATAAGTTTTCTTTGCCGATTTAAACAGTTTGTTGATACTTTAAAGTGGGTTCGTTGGGCCGTTGGTTTAAATTCAATTTTTATTTTCATAGTTCACATGATTTTTATTTTAATATATTTTGTCCATATTTATTGATATTTGACTCATTTTTAATAGATCAACGATATTCTATTATATCGAAAATAGGGATAACAGAATAATTCTATCCAAATGACACACATTGTGAAATGAATAACAAAAAAAGCAAACGTTAATACAAAACTGAAAAAGGAGTTGACTTGTGTCATAGAGCAGGAGATATGAACAACTCGATTTTGCCGTGAAGTTTATTTATTTATTTACTTTTTTTTTGGGAAAATTAACAGCAAATCCATAATTTTCATATACATAACAATATAAACAATAAATTATGCCAATTATAAATTTTCCTCTGCTGATGATAAATACTATGAGTAAAGTGTGACAATGTACAGTTTTTCATCAATTAGCTTAAACAATGTCAGTCGGGGGAGGGGAGAGTGGATGGGAACATAGGAGTGGGATAAAGGTAAAAATATGGTTTAAGTTAACTAGTTTGAGAGTGGTCGCATTATGGATTTCAATTTAATATCACGTGTAGTTGAGTTAAAAATGTCAATATGGTAATAATTTAAGTTAAACGAGTGTGTAGATCTGTAGATAAATGAGTTTTGTTTGGAATTGGTTTTACAATGAGGGATATAAAAAGTAAGTGGCTGTCTGGTGTTGCGATTTGGGATATGAAATAATAGGCGTTTGAGAAGATCAGGGCTATCAACTAGGTTGCGTGCGATTTTAAATAACATTACGGAATCAGCTATATTTCTTCGGCAGGTTAATGTCTGTAAATTAAAGAACTATGCGGAGTCTTCATTGCTAACATGAGATCTAAAAGAGCGGAAGTTTAGGAACCTTAAAAATCTATTTTGGACGCTTTCAATTCTGTTTTTATGTAGTGCATAGCCTGGGTTCCATACCTGAGATGCATATTCCAAAATACTGCGAACATAAGAGAAGTAAAGTGTTTTGAAAGTGCTAATATCGTTGAACTGTTTACAGGCACGGATGACGAAACCAAGCATAGATGATGCTTTAGTAACTATATGGTCGATATGTTTATTAAAATTCAATTTATTATCCAGTATGACCCCAAGGTCCTTACTTTCTGATTTGATAGATATCGGTTGACAATTAATTAAGTAATCATGAGTAAATAAGTTTTTATTTCTGGTAAAGCGCACGACGAAGCATTTAGAGATATTAATTTCCAAAAAGTGGGTATTACAATAGACATTCAAACGATGCAGGTCATCCTGCAGCTTCTGACAATCCTCGATTGAATTTATACATGAAAAGATTTTCATGTCATCTGCATATAGGATGGTTTGTGAGTTTAAAAAACAATTACTAACATCATTGATATAAATATTAAATAATAAGGGACCCAATAAGCTGCCTTGAGGGACTCCAGATGTAACAGTAACACTGTCGGATTTATATCCAGCCACCACTACTATTTGACTACGGTTTGAGATATAAGAAGAGAGCCAACGATAAAGATCGCCGTGAATACCTATTTTTAAAAGTTTGTTTAATAAGGTGGTGTGATCAACCTTGTCGAACGCTTTCCTGTAGTCGGTATAGATAGTATCCACTTGTATTCTGTTATCCAGGTTATCCTGGAGGTACTCTGTGAAGGTTAAGAGATTTGACGTTGTAGATTTACCACTAATGAAACCATGTTGATTCGTATTCAAGCTAGGCTTAAGAGCAGCATACATTTGATCATAAATTATTTTTTCAAAAATTTTGTTAAATATGCAAAGTTTTGAGATTGGCCTGTAATTTTTTATATCAGTTTTTTTACCATTCTTGAAGATGGGAGATACATATGCGGATTTCCAAGTAAGAGGAACAGTGCATTCGGTTAGGGAACGGTTAAAAATTAAAGATAAAGGGAAGGCTAAATTGTGCGCACATCTTTTTATGAGAATTGGGGGGGTTTCGCATTTAGTCAATAAAATTATACAATTTTTTAAATATTGTCAGATTTTTTTCAGCGAATTACATTCGGACTATCATTCTTATGGGTCTTCCACACGACTTGTTTACCCGATAGTGATTAAGTGGCTTTAGTCAGTATCGGGTAAACCAGTCGTGTGGAAGGCCCATTAGTAGTTGATCGAAAAAAAGTTGCCAAATCAGTGCCATAGAGCAGGAGATATAAGCAATCCAATTTCGACCCCCAGTATGCATTTCCTCTATCAAATATGACGATATTTTCACGGAATCAAAATATAAATTTCGCAACAAGGTTTTGCCTCAAGGATCCATACAATGTCATTACACAAACCTTGTTACTTCTGATTCTATACTGTCTGTATTATTATTATTATTACCTCCCAATTACTTTATTACGTTTAAGGTAGTAAATATACGCGATTAGTACGTGAAAATCGTGTATACTTTCTCAACAATTTATTTCTTAATTATTTCTTATTTTGAAGCTGTCAATTCATGGTGGAACTCCATTTCAATATGAATTTTTTATCAAAAAACTTTTGTAACTATCTTCCACTTGTTTATTTCAGACCGGACCAGTTTCACCCTATCACGGGCATCTTCAGACTGGTACAATTACTACTAAATCTATGGTATACGAGTTATCGATGCGTTCAAAATACGAGGGCTAGGGTCATATCTAATCCAGCTGAAAAATGTGTCTTTCCATCGTAATTACGAAACCATTATTCGTAGCATACTAGAATATAGTTCTCCGATCTGGCGCCTTCATTAAGTAATCTATCGGAAATTAAATGAATCTGTTCAAAGAGCCTTCTCTAAGAAAACGTATTATAAAACGGGAACAAGCAATACTCTATAGTTAGTGGTGGGCGAATCGGCTCGGTTTAGTGAGCCGGATCACTAAATCAGCTCTTTGTAGTGTACCGGTTCGGTGATCCGGCTCGATTGAACGACGGTTTGCGTCCCCCCGCACCACACCCTCTCCCTCGCTCTCCTAAAAACGTCCTTAAGACGCACTTACACGATACTTTTTTCGTCCAGTTTTCATGTGGATTGTCTTTACAGAGAGCTGATTTAGTGATCCGGCTCACTAAACCGAGCCGCTTCACCCACCACTACTCTATAGAACTAAAATGAAAGAGTAAAATAATTCAATCCTAAAAGTCTAACTAAGTGGCGTAATGTAAATTTTAAACAATATAATTGAATCAGAACAAATTTATAAAATAAATTTTAATGTAAGAACCATACCATTAAAATAATAATGAAACATCTAGATTATAAATATTCAACAGTAACATTGTATTTTTCAACCCTTCTCCCGCATGTGTCGTCTGTATAACGAACATCTTATGATTAAAGAAATTGATTGAATTCTCTAAACTCACCTATAAAATTAAAACAAACCTTAAATGAAATGTTACTTAAAAAGAAATTATATTGTCATTTTCCCTGAATTTCCACTATTATTTTTCTTTTCTTCTCTACTTTATAGTGTGATATGATTATATCTCCTGTATTAGAGATACCCTAACACGCAAGGGAAATAAACCCAAATAAGAGGGACAGGGGCGAGCTAGGCGTGCCGCCAATTTTAGTAAAACATCACCTAAGTAAAAAGATGCGGCTTGTTCACAAAAACCGAATATTTTGTTAGAGTAGGTAGTTTAACCATTTTTATAAATGCTTTTTAATTTGTTTACCGCAGTCAAAATCACGTGACACAAACGTCGACGGCACTGAACCAAAACTGGTGCCAAAATGGGTGTTAAGTGACCTTTGCCTCCAGCTGTCGAAGTCATACTTAGGGCAAGTCTAAGTGATGATGAGATTTTTTTAAATGGATTGTTCACTCTGTTAAATGTTCCTAATAAGCAATAAACATTAATTGTCTTCCAGGTATTCATCTAATATGTAACATATTCCTTCTAGGAACAAGTGTACGAGGCAACGACAAGCGCGCTGGTGCGCGACGTGCTCGCAGGGTATAACGGAGCCGTGTTCGCGTACGGGGCGACCGGCGCGGGCAAGACGCACACCATGGCCGGGGGCAGCCCCAAGGACCCGGGCCTCATGGAGCGCGCGCTGCTCGGCCTGTTCGATGCGCTGCAAGCTAAGCCTAGCCCGGCTGATTATACGGTAAGTCAAGTATTTTTATTTATTTATTATATTTTTTACATTAAATCCACAGAGAAGGCCCTGAAGGAAATTATTTTCATCAATTTCAGAACTGTTAATTACATCTTCATTAATTCCGATAAATATACATAAAAAAAAAAGTTTTTGGCTGCTATCTGCTCCATATATACATACGAGTATATGATTGTGATAATCTACCTGAATTTATTTGCAATCTAGACTAGTATCTTAGATATACCTATCCGATTTTTATTTATTTATATGGAAATTTATTGATCTTTACTTCAAGTCTAGGATTAATATTATTATTTAATTGGAATATCTTAATGAAGCTTATAAACCTCATATAACTTGTTTAATCATTGAAGAAAATATTAACACATGTAAAATTAAATATGAAACAGAAAAGACACGGAAAAAAGGTAACTGTCGCAACTGGGACTGGAACCCAGAACCTCTCGCTCTATCCGGGACCAGCGCTCTATTCAACTGAGCTGATGTCACCTCATTGCTTTCCGTAATTTTTGTCGATATCATACTTCAATTTGAGAGCTCTTACTTCACTTCTTATCACCTTCGTCTTCTCGTTACCTTTTTTTATTTTTTGTGTCTTTTCTTTTTTATATTTCATTTGAGATTTGTTAATATTATCTGTAATGATTGATATATATAATTTATTAATACATATATTATCGTTGGAAGATCGAAGAATATCGGCTGATGTACTATTTCTGCAGAAAATTGCCAGATCCACCGCAGATTCCTCGGAACTCCTACAACGGATCCAACTACGAGTTCGTGATAGACTAACCAGATCGGACCAAATGCTTAACCTTCCTCGATGCAACACTAATTCTATGAAAAACTCCTTCATCTAGCGGGCATCACACATCTTTAACACGCACTACTCACAATTAAACACCTTTAACTCTGCACCATACTCCATAAAGTCACACCGGCGATCTATCGAACCTTTATAACTTCAGATACCTACTCACCTCATACTACCACCGGTCTGTTAACTTTCTTCTTTATATATATATATACATAGACAATTTTTTTTTGTTATTTTATTAATATAAAATCACACACATACATTTTAATTAGATCGACCCCCCCCCCTTCCTTTCCAGACGCCATAACAAATTACATGTAACTTTTAAATTTATATTTCTTTTTTATTTCCTATAATTATCATTTTAATTTTATTTTAATTCCTTCGGAAATCAATAGATTCACTCACACATAATACTCAAGTGGAAACCTGTAAATGGTCAAATTTATATCACTTATTTATTATACTTAATTTTTTTATGTAAACTGTTGGTCTCCCAAATAAACAAAAATAAAAATAAAATACATTACAATGAGGATTATAAGCTTCAAAGACTTATTCCAATATAAATTGAATAAATAAATCATAGGTCAATCCCATTATATCTAGTTTTTTAAAAGGAGCGTATCAATTTGGGGGCCTTCTGATGACTTTTTGAGCTAGAGAGTTTGTTAAATATTGGAAAAATCTAGCTTTATTTTGCTATGGTTGCCAATAAAGAATATAAGTTTTTCAAAATAAATAAATTAATGGAACGTTTTATTTGTTCCATCTTCCATTAAGTTTACAGGGGGAGCGATGTCTTAGTTTAAAATTAAATTTAAAATTTAACAAATACACGTCTAGTCTGTTCAATAAAATTGTATATGCAGTTAACCACAGCTACCTACAATATTAAATGCAGTTTCCCCGTAATGTAATTATACTGTAAGCTTGCATAATTTGCGCAACTCAGTACTTAAATTACTCTTTTTCCTAGAATAACTTTCGCTGCATGTAACTTGGACGTTCTTTGCAAGAAAGGAATGGAATACTTGTGACGTGACTTTGTGTCATAAGTCAGTTTTATTGGAGCTAGCACCTTGTCGTGTTTCGGCATGAAATATGTGCGACAAATCAGAAAATTATGTTCTTAAAACAGTTTAAAAATCGTATTTTTAATGATTAGAACACAATACTTTTATTGGCATACTCTTCATGTTACACACGGTATCTCAATTTTAACAACGGTCCCGAGGGAAACGATTTTCCCCCGAATTTAGAATTCCCGTTCAGATCTGAATTAAAACTGACAGTGGTAGAACATATTTGACGCTTGATAATAATTGGTAACGTTATTATAAATTTATTGAAGCACTTAAAATGCTCTCACCGTAATAAAAAAACTAAAATACTTGCACAACTTAATTATAACATTATTCTTCGGGTTCTACGGATAATACTAAATTAATTATATAATTATAACTTAAATCACAAATCCTGCACTGCACACAAAAATATAACATTTTATTAATTCATAAAAAATACAGAAAAAATAAGCAATAAAAATAAAACCTCAAAACTTACATAAATAAAAATGAGAGAAAAAATTTGGCCAAGATCATATATAAAAATTACGTTTCAAAATTTAAAAATGGTTACCGCCTGAATGAATAGCTAAAATCCTATTAAATAGCCGGCAAAAGTCAGTTATACCAGTAATTGAAAAATGAAAACTGTCAATTTTTTTTCGTTCTAGATTGAATGAAAAAAATATTGAAATCTGTGTATTTTCAAATACAAAGGGGTTAATATGGGTATGAAGAAAAAAATGTTGTACATTTTCTGCATTTTTCTTAAGTTTTTATTCCTACTGTACTGAAGAAGGCACGTCTGTGTCCGAAATTGAATGGCTTTTATTTCAAAGATTCATTTAAAAGTAGTTGCAATTTATTTTTGTTGATGTGACTTATAATACTAAATATTAAAAAAAAAAATAAAAAGACAATAGGTTTAATGTATAGTCCCATTCTTATGTTATGTGCTATCGGTAACTACTCTGTTTCCCTAGTACACCCCTTACTATCTCAACTTGATATGTTATTTCCAACACCAACCCTTAACGATTAATTATGTTACATTAAAAAAATGTATATTAGTTATTGTTGTTAGATTAAAATCATTTGGCAGGACATTTCTTCAAAAATCAGTAAACCATCGGTGTAACTTGGTGGATGCAGTCTGTTTAAATAAATTAACTGGATAAAATATAGTATTCTAATTATGAAAAGCCATAATATGCGGCATTTAACGAACATATTAAAAGTAAAGCTACGAGTATATAAACAAATAAAAAAACACATCAAAAGCTATAAAAGAATAAAACCGTAATTTTTATTCAACATTTAAAATGTATTAAATAAAACAAACGCTTTATTTTGAAAGATGAACTTATTTCAAATTCATCACCAACCAGTTGGTTTCGCTTATACCCAAGTTTCATCAGGGCAAAATTTAAAAATAAACAAATTACACAGATTTCGCATATATATATATATATATACTTGTATATAGATGAGATATACAAAATATAATAAGAGGGAGACAAAATGTAAAACGAAACAATGGAATAGTGAGACAGAGATATGTTTGCACGTAATATAATAAGAAAACATAAAAAAAGAGACAGAACGTCAAAGGAGGGGGTTGGAAATTTTGAGTTAACGGGAAATATATCTAATGTGGGATCGTAGGACAAGTAACATTGATTATTAAGAATATTGTTTTTCCATTCTGAAAGGATATCTCTGTCTCACTGTTGCATTGTTTCGTTTTATTTTTTGTCACCCTTCTATTATATTTTGTATGTCTCACATATATATTCACTATGTGTATTCTTGTTTAGTTTTAAAATTTACTCTGACGAAGCTTGGGATACGCAAAACTGGTTGGTGATAAATTAAAAACAAATTTGTGGTTCAAAACAAAATTTCGTTTGTTTTATTTAATAAACATATCAAACCACAAAATAATAGTTTTCCACGAAAATATTTAAAAGTGTGTTAAACGGGTTTGCTTCTGTTAAATTTTTCAATGAAGTTGTAACATTAACATTGTTAACCTAGAAAACATTGTATCAAAATGATTTAATAACATTCTCAAATGATACACACAAATAGTGTGAAGTCACACCATATTTTACTGCTGAATATAATATTTATCAAATATAATAACGTTATTAAGTTCTTCATGTATTTTAGTTTTTATTTTTGTGACAGCTGTTTCGGCGTTTAAGGCATTTTCACTGTGTTAATCCACATAACGATGATTTACTTCTATGATTTTATTTACTCCCACCCAATTCTAACTTGGACGGGTTTTTAAAAATAACGATTTATTATCGGTAAAGCAGATTTAGTTAGTAAATAATTCAAATTCTCTATTCTGTGGGGTTTTTACATTGATAATGTGTTTTCTCCGTATTTAAAAGACAGTGTTTTCTTAATTGATTTATTTAAATGTGTTATATTGTTTTGGTCGTGTGAATATATTGAGAGAAGGGGAATAATTAAATTTCCCTACTTTATTAATTAACGTTATATTAGGATCATTCGTTGGTTTATTAGTTTCCAATTGTTCAAGTAAATTTAATCTGAGACAATTTCTTTCTATATGTAAGGGTTTAGGCTCGTTGTCAAGCGGGACGTGATTATTCACTAAGAGATATTCTGTGAATTTTGAAAAAGTGCTTTTAATATTATAACATCTTATATGTTCTTTGAATCTAGTTGAGAAAGCCTTTCTCGTCTGTCCGATATAGGTGGCGTTACAGTCGGTATGGTTACATTTCAAAATGGCGTTTAACGCTGAAAAAGCTGTCACAATAATAAAAACTAAAATACTTGCAGAACTTTATAAAAATATCATTCAATTTAATTTACATAAAATTTCTATTAAGAAAAATAAGAATTAAATACAAAAACAATTGATAATATTTATATTAAAAACAGGTTAAAACATAGCATTCATTTGACTATTTAATAACATGACCATCTATCATCCCCTTTGAAAGTCGTACATTAATTCTATTCCATATTTGAACACCTATCAATAGACGAATTCTAACAGGAACACATGAACTTAATTCAATAACCAATATTTTGTGTCTTACAATAATTTTTTTTACAGCATAACCCCGTAATTATGTGTTTGATCAGTGACTTCTTTGTTTATTATTCCCGTTACTCTAAATGTGGCCCTTCGTGTATCGGGAGGTAATCACTCAATGAGACATATGTCTGCGGTTCAGCGATATTTCAAATGAAAAATGAAAACTGTAATTTCAGGCTAACGGCTTTTCAAATAAAAAAAGGTAATTTCTGAATATTTTATCAATTTAACGAAGCATTGGATGCTTGATAGATGTGAGGAAGGAGCAAAGTTTTGCTAGAATGAATTAACTCTTCAGTAAACGTTAACTTAAACTAAGTTTAAGAATGGTTTGTTGTTATGGTATCTCCGGATATCATGGGATCTCTCATGCGGAATTATCCGCAGGCATACCAAGGAAACCTGGATAAAAATCCAGGTATATTGAATCGGATAATACAAGCTTTTGAAATGTGGATATAATATAGGTGCATATCCTAAATACCGCGGACAGATAATATAACGAATTTATAAGTTCGCCATCGAATTGCCAAAAAACTAATAATTATACAAGATATAATAAGAAAATATAATATAAAATATTGAATTCACTGGCTTAAATAGCATTTACGTCTTTATAAAATTATCAAGAAAATGCTTTACACGGAGAAAATACATTTCAACTGTAAATATCTCGCAGAAGAGAGGATTTTTAATTATTACAATTATTTTCTAAGTAAATTGATTTTACCGGTAATAAATCATTTTAAACACCGTCCAAATTAAAATTTTGTGTGAGTAAATAAAATAATATAATAAGTAAGTCGTCTCAATGTTGCCTAACAGTTTGAAAATGGTTTTGAACGCCGAAACCGCTGTAACGAATCCACAATCGAGTGCTGATACCAACCCTCATTTATGTTAGTGAGGCATGGAACTGGCAGAGGAAGGATGAAAGTCGACTGAATGCTGTAGAAATGAGATCCCTGGCCGTATGTGGAAAAACCATGTATGACCGTGTGAAAAATGTTGAGATTCGCAAAGAATGCAAGGTTGATGTAAGTGTAATGAGTCAGATGGACGAGTAAGAATGGGATGCTTAGATGACTTGGGCATGTAGAGCGGATGAAAAAAAAAGTGTAAGGGGAATATATGACGCGAATGTGAATGATAGAAGAAGTCGGGGACGCCTGAGGAAGACATGTCACACTTGAGTCGGACCATGTATAACAGAAGAGTATGCATGAGACGATGTATGAATGTGATTAAATCAAAGAGTGTATGCCAAGACCAAATTGTTTGGCTGTCCGTAATCTCTAATCTCTGCCTATCCCTGCGGCAAAACGGCGTAATGTTCAGTTAATTCTTTTGTGTTTTTACACAAGACACCTTACAAGAGAGCCCTTGACTGTATGTAGCACAGACAGTAGAAATAAATCGCCAACCGGTTGGGCAACGTTCTCAGGCGGGTCAAGTAAGGGTCTATAGGAAGGGATTTGTTAATGCGGGCCTTGAAGAGGTGATATACATAATATAATAATTGCAATCGGGAAACAATCAATGACATTACGAACTTTTGACAAACACACAACGAAACAACGGAAATAAATATTATTCCATTGTTTCTCTAAAATTTTAAACGTCGAAAGAGAAAGTGAGTTAGCGAACGTAGCTACAAATGAGTAAGAAAGACAACCTTCCAACAGTAGGCCCTTTCTTAGTAGGTTCTATCGTAGTATAAGCGAATAGGCGTAGTGTCATCTCATTCTCATTGTCGTGTTTTTCGACTTTTTTTAATTACGAAAACGACGTACGGACGCACACCCATCGCGTTCAACAGATAAATCTTTTAAATGTCCGTCTTTGTCATACAACAACGATGTTTAAATGAAGAATTTCCTGGAGAAGTAAAATTTTTGTTTCTCGTGCCATGTTTTGTTTAATTTTGTTAGAAATTAAGGTGTCTATAAGTATGTAATGTCATTGGAAATAGTACCTATTAATAAACTTTCAAAGGTTAAGGTTCTACCCAACAACTTGATGTGGCGCCTGGAGTCTACCTTCGCTAATTGTGAGAACTCGCCTCTTTCAGTGTTTCTCAGGCAATCCTATTTGGCCCTCTGACATGCGAATGATGAAAAGAGACTTGCGTGTCAATTAGTATTAAAAGAAAGAAAACTTTGTTCATATAATATGATTTATATTCCCATCGCCGCATGACAAAACGAGTTTTTTTTAACGATTTATATTATTTAGAGAGATGGGAGGAAGGATTGAATTCTTTATTAAGTATATCAAGGTTTAGAGAGACATGTTTCCTTTCAATGTCACTTTTCTCGGTTTGATATCTATCATTATCCGTTAGACATTAGAGGTCACCTTTTAACACGTCATTTTATCGATTGTGTCTACTTCCCATAATTTAGTGTATTCTGAACATGGAAAGAAATACGAAGTGTCAATTTAACATAATGTATTGATTAATTTAACTTCGAAGTAAGATTGCATATTTGAATCACGCGCAGCACAAATAAACATCACATGGGGGTGCAATTCTAAGGTGGTCCACGTCCAAAAATCCAAACAATTTCAAAAACAAAGATTTTCACCACGACGCAAATAAACATGCTAAAATTTTGAATTATTTTATTATCTTTTACAGTTTTGAGGTTTGAAACTAGATTTCACAAATAATAACAAAAACATATTTTTGGACTTGGATCACTTTAGATCTGTCCCCAAATATTTAGACGCTGCCAAATTCTTGTGGTGTGCTGTTAATTTGATTGTTAACTTTGACGGCCTCAAAAAAAGGGTCTTACCGCTTTCCCGAAGAACATACAAAATATGTCCAACTTTTTTGATTCTGACAGCGAGCTGAATCCAATTTCAATTTTAATAAAAATGTACATATTCTTTACATGAACCAAAGACAGTTGTTTTCCTCAAAACTCATAAATCACAATTATCTAATATTTAATACCTTTTTATTGCACTACCCCTGCATGCCTTCTGGAATAAAGAATTATTAATATTTATTATTTTTATAAACAATAATTATTAATCTAAAACACTCATCCAAATTGAAAAAAACCTTCCGAGCAAAGATAAATGTCGCCGGCAGGACTCGAACCCGCACCCTTCTAATGTCCGGTTAGATGCTCTACCGTTGAGCTACGTCGGCTTATCGCAAACCCGCCAAGTTAATCAATATATAGTCGATTAACAATATATATAACAATATTAACAATATTATCAATATATATTCGAGTCCTGCCGGCGACATTTATCTTTGCTCGGAAGGTTTTTTTCAATTTGGATGAGTGTTTTAGATTAATAATTATTGTTTATAAAAATAATAATTGTTACCCTTTGCGCTATGCACAAAAATCTTGTATTAAGTTTTTAAGAACTTTAGTTTATCAATTAATAATTATTAATATTATTATTATTAACATAATGTCTAAATAAATACTATATTATTTGTATACATTTCGCATAAAATATTGCTCTACAAAATAAATCATTAAATAGTTTTCTATCGAAATAAATTGATATATTTTATTTTATAATTTTATTAGTCACCTATTGTGTATTACCCATAAATAGTTCAATTCATAAAAATCAAACGTTACGCCACAAAACTCAAAACAAACGTTCTTGCGTATCTAAAATAATTTATTTTGTTCATGACCTTTTTCTATTTATTATATTCACACGAAGGTCTATATACCGAGATAAGATATTCAGAGTTGAATAATAAATACAGTTGTATGACTAGAAATGCGTATATAATTTGTGTACTTTTATTCCTTTACTATGTTTGTGTACACGGCGTGTACAGATACCTAATAAGGGAGAGATAAAGACAATTTCTGACAATTTGGGTGGAACTAAGCTCTGTAACCCAGATATTACAATGCCTCGTCCATTGTTTGAAAAACGTATTAGTTTTTACATAATCTAGTGCGTAGTTTATTTTTATATCGGGAAATAGTTTTTCGTCGAGATAACGAAAAGGGATCAATCGAATTTTTAGTATGTACACAAAGGATTATTTATTCGAAGGCTAAATTAAAAACAGTTTAATACATTAGACATTTGTATTTGACCTGATAAAAGAGAAGTAATATTATTTTTTGAATAATTGAAGAAGATAATATTAACACATCCCAAATGAACCACGAAACCGAAAGAAACAACAGAAATTAAAAAGATTTCAGTCGCATCTGGGACAAATCCCATATTATTGGCTGCTGTCCTTATGATGATTGCAAAGTTTCATAAAAATGGAGGATAATATTAATAAATCTTGAACATGAAGTATGATATCGGTGTAAATGGCGTAAATTGAACTGGTCTCATTAGCTAAGTTGGTTAAGCGGTTACCCCGGATAGGTAGAGGTCCTGGGTTCGAGTCCCAGATGCGACTGAAATCTTTTTAATTTCTGTTGTTTTTTCGGTTTCGTGGTTCATTTGGGATGTGTTAATATTATCTTTTTCAATGATTCAAATATTACAATGAGGTTTACAAACTTCAATAAGTTATAAAAAAAAAAATTGAATATTATTTTTGTTAGAGCCGTACTGTCCATATCGTAGCATATGTAGTGCACTCATAATTTTTTTTATTGAAAATTTTTGATGCATAAGTACTTTTTGAAACAGTGTATAAAGTATAAGGAAATATAATAAAGTTTAAAATTAAATATATATACAAAAAATCCCATAACAGCAAAGCCTGTGTGTGGGTGTTAAAATAGTTTTTTTTATCACCTCTCTATATAAGTAGAAGTTTTTATTTTAAACAAAAGTTAAGGTTTTTAATCATTGAAGAAGATAATATTAACATAACCACAACACAAAACCGAAGAAAAACAACAGAAAATAAAAATATTTCAATCGCATCTGGGACTCGAACCCAGTATCTCTTTCTTTCCGGGACAACCGCTTTACCAACTTAGTTAATGAGACCAGTTCAGTTTATTTCATCTTCATCGATATCATATTTCAAATTCAATATCACCCTCTATTTTTAATCCCATATTACCATACAAACAAAGTAGGTGATATGTAAACAATATTAAAAATTTACAAACGAATTCAACAAAATAATTTTGGAATAATAATGAAAAATAAGATATACTAGTTTATGCTAAACAGTATATATTAATAATAATAATAATACTTTATTCCATAAGGTATGCAGGGGTAGTAATACGTTCCATAGGTTACAATAATAACACATAAATAGAAATAAAAATACATATAAAATAAAATAAAATTATAAGAAAAATACTAGTAAATACAAAATGAAAAAGATTCATTAAGGGTACTATCTATTATTACCGAAGTTCAGGGAATTAATTTGCTTCTTGAATTGTTCATATTTCAAAGTTTCGGTTACACGATATTGTTTTTGGATAATAATATATTGTACCATACCTAAATACAAGTAGTGGTGCTGAGCCGTGGTCGTTCTTAGCATTCAATGTCATTCAATTCAATGCCATTTAATTCAATGTTATTCAATTAAATGTCATTCAAATCAATGCCATTTAATTCAATGTTATTCAATTCAATGTTATTCAAGTCAATGCCATTTAATGCAATGTTATTCAATTCAATGTCATTCAAATCAATGCCATTTAATGCAATGTTATTCAATTCAATGTCATTCAAATCAATGCCATTTAATTCAATGTTATTTAATTCAATGTCATTCAAATCAATGCCATTTAATTCAACGTCAAAGTTTCAAAAATCTATTCTATTTAAATTCGCGACCCTGTAAATATTTTTATTTATTTACGTGAGAATTTTAAAGCTGGTTTAAAGGGGAGAGGGATTATTTATAAACTGGAAATATTGTAAATATTATGACGCAATACGATAGACATAATATTTTTAGAGAAAAAAATTTACTACATATTTTTAAAAATTTACGTAGCCTTAGCATTTATCAAAATCAATTCAGAAATATGAACTTTTCTGATGGTCCTACGTATGTTTTACAAAACATGATAATAATTTTAAAAAGTGGAGAAAAATAATTGAAAATTAATTTAACCAAAGTTTTGTAATCCGCATTTAAAAAAAAAATGTGTTTGTGAAAAAATTAAACTGCACCCCACTGATTTGATTTTTTTGGAAAATTACTTCTCGGCATTTTAAAGATAAACCCCAAAATTTTTTTTATGATATTGAACATTTAAAAATATTTTGTAAAAAATTCGTCGGACGGTCAGAAAAAGCCATCTTTCTGATTTGATTTTGATAAATGCTCAGCATTATTTTTCTCCACAATATGTTTATCGTATTGCGTAATAATATTATTACTATTTCGAAAAAATAAATAATCACACTCCGATATCCCTTTCCCCCTTAAATATTAAGGTAATTTCTAGACTGTAAATTGTAACTGTTCCTTTTCAGAAATCAGAACACTTTTCTAAAAGGATATTATTGTTTTTTTTTCAAACAACGGTGTTAAAAAGGCAAATAAAACCAAAAAAACTCATAAAAACCAAACAACCCGTTTCTTAAGATAGCTACTTCGATTTTTGTAAAGTTGTCGTTCCTTGTAACTTTTAGTATTTTCTCATTGAAGAAGATAATATTAACATAACCCAAACGAAACAGGAAACCGAAAAAAAAACAGTAGAAAATAAAAAGGATTACTTAAAATAGATTAATTAAAATAAAGGGATTTAGCCGTTACAAGTCTTTCTCATACTTATAAAGTTGGTTTGTTTACAGGTGAAATATAATAAAAACAGTAATTATTGAATGAAACACTAGTATATATTGATTAACTTGGCGGGTTAGCGATAAGCCGACGTAGCTCAACGGTAGAGCATCTGACCGGACATCAGAAGGGTGCAGGTTCGAGTCCTGTCGGCGACATTTATCTTTGCTCGGAAAGGTTTTTTTCAATTTGGATGAGTGTTTCAGGCTAATAATTATTGTTTATAAGAATAATTTATGAAAATAAAAAGCATATCGGTCGCATCTGGGACACGAAACCAGGACTTCTGCCTTTCCGGGACAACCGCTTTACCAACTTAGCTTATGAGACCGGTTCAATTTATGTCATCTTCATCGATATCATATTTAAAATTCAAAACTTTGTCAATATCATCCTCTATTTTTTAATCCCATATTATTGGCAACTATATTTATGATGATTATTATTATTATATTATTATTGTCCCAGATGCGACTGATATATTTTTATTTTCTGTTGTTTTGTTCGGTTTCATGTTTCATTAAGGTTATGTTAATATTATCTTCTTCAATGATTAAATATTACAATAAGGTTTTTAAACTTCAATAAACAAAAATAAAAAAAATGTTGTATTTTCGTTTATAAAATTGCCTTTCCACAGACAAAACATAAAACTACGTGAAAATGAGTAAAAATTATTAGTCGATAATAATGGGGTATTCAGCTAAGACCCATTGCTATCAAGGACTTAACCTCTGTTAACGTTATTTACTACTTTAATCGTATTCCGTATCTCAGATTCAACCTTTTGCACAACATGCTGTAGGCGGCACTTCACGCAATTTAAAGTGGAAAAGTGTTTTGATTTCTTTGTTTTCCCACACTATTTATGTAGATATTCCTATCGGCGTATTCACGACCGGAAAGGTGCTACGAAGGTTAAATACAGAATAACCAACACGTGCGAGCTTTCCCTGAAGGTGAAAATGTTAGGTAAACGTATTATTAAATATTATGGTAGGAACATAAAGGAAAATATTTCCGTAAATTATTTATCATTTGAGTAAGGCATGTTGATTTCTCAAGTTCATGGCTAGAGCCTCTTTTAACGCTGCATTAAAAATTGAATAGTTCAAAATAATATCGTCCTCGCAATTTTTATGCAAATAAGTGTTCATGAAATGCGAAAAGACTAGCCACATTTCAGAATTCTTTCGACTGTCGTTAAAATCAAGCTGTAATTTTTTGATTTAAATTTAAAATATTGCGGAGTAATGAACCTACAAACTCGAGTTGGACCCTACGTCACCTTGCATGTTAAAGTTAAGAAACACCTTCTGTTCCCTCCCTACCTTAACTTCTCTATTATTTTTCCTGACCCGTGGATAGCGAACCTATAAAACATCTGTCACTATATTAGATGATTACATTTTTTAGTGACACGGGCGTAATATTTTATATAATGACCCCCAGATTCCTACCCACCCCTCATACTCTTTTCTTTCCCAGAATTTCCTCTTCGTAATTTCCCTAAAAAGTCGCTCCACGCAGTATCCCCAAATATGGCATAGGTGAGGTAAGGTTTGGTTAGGTTTATTGTAAGTAAACATATTTTATTTAGCGGATTTCCACGACTTTGATTATTCGGCCGCATATCCTCTCTGGATACTTACTTTACAAATGAGGACCTACAGCAGAAATATTCCTTTAGGGGATCAACTGTCCAAGGGATCAACTGTCAGGGGTATCAACTGTCCAGGGATCAACTGTCGGTGGGCCAACTGTCAGGGGATCAATCGTCATGGAATCAAAATAGATGGAAGAGGGGTACGGGCCCTCCAGAAAGTGAAAAAAAATACCCATCAGAATAATGAGACGGGACGGTGAATTACCCTTTTCCGTGTAGGTGACAATAATATCTGGAAAAATTGTAAAAAATCATGTAATTTGAAATAATGAGTACCATTTGGCATGTTCTGTTTATCTGACAGCATTTAAAAGCATATCGGTGGAAAAATTACTACCGTGGACATATTGCTAAATAATACCCGCTATTCCTTCCATAGAATTGTGATCTAGTTTTCATGGGGTCATTACGACACGTCCCGTGGCTTTTCACCACCATTTTCTATCCATAATTGCCTTCTTTCATGTTCGTAACAGCAACAAGCAATGATTTAAATAACACTAGAGGAGTACCCCACCATTTTACTTTAACCATTAATATAACTTGTCACTATTTTATTGAATTTGCTCATATTACGCATGGTGTCTGTTTTACCTTAGGGAAGCATTGAAAAACGATAGCTTTATTTGTAAGTTAAGTTAAGCGAGTTGGGGAAGAAAAATAGAGGCTAACACAACTGTTTGGCTGAAAAATCAAAAGGATCTGCATGAATTAGGTGACTGAGAATCGGCAAGAATTAGAAGAGAAGATTCGAATAGCCAGGCACCTATTTACCAACCATTTCCCCACTTTCCTTACCCTCCTCCATATCTTTCAGCTTCACACCGTTTCCCTAAAGAATAATCTCGACCTATCAGGAATACCCCGGGTTTTACTGGTATCAAGCAGTTTCTACTCCTCAGATATTTTAAAGTATCCTCAAAGCTTGACACCAGAAAACAGATGTTGCACTATAATGGTCGGTCAACTCGTTTTAACTAAAAATATGGGTTTTCAGTTAATTTGTTTAACATTTTCTGTCCCAAGAAGTTAGCATTTGAAACCCATCTTAAATATCAATTACAATTTGGCTTCTGTACCTCATAATTTGATCGGTCATTTTTGGTAAGGTGAAACCTCTTCTCGCGTGTTTCCACCCAATCTACGTACATGTCAAAACGGTGTTTACAAACGCCATTGTCACGCCTTTGGGTCGTGAATTCTAAAACATAAATAATTATTCATTTTAACATTTTTACAAGTCGTCGTTTACGTTTGGTAATGGAACGCACAGTCAATATCCAAATACATAGAATTCGTCAGCTTGATTTATGTCAATTTTTTTTGTGTTTGAAGTACCCACGTATTGATCATATTCGATAAAACATTTTGTAAAGTGGACGGTTGAAGTTCACATTGTGCTTTTACAAGGCTAAGGGTGTTAAACAAAAGTCAAGGGCATGATAGTCGGGGCGTGGGTGCTTAGAAAAGCAATTTAACAATAGTTATCTTTGCTTAATTATATAGGTAACATTTATTTTGTTAATAAGTACAATAACGCTTTCTCGAAATTAAACACAAACACCAGTAGTGACGTTTCTCTTTTTTTTTCTTTCTGAACTAGACGTATATTAATCGGTATTATTTATTGACACGCTATAATGATTTTATGTAGAACAAAATTCCCATTTACATGAGTTTTTTTACGCTATTTATGCCTTCTTGATTATGAATGTGTCGTATTCCGCACTTTCATGTAAATTGTATGTGATGAGACAAGATCTGCTTACAATATCAGGATTGGGAAACTGCATTGAAATGCAACACAATAAATGTTTCCAAAGGTTTTTTAGGACTTTTTGTATTACAATAATAAAATATCAAAAAACACATAAAAACAAAAATTGCAAAGAAATAAATTCAAAATATAGCCGGAGGATCCAAAAGTCTAAAGTTTATATCCATTGAGGAGATAATTCGATAGAAGTGTACTGTGGACTTGTCTAAAAAAATTGATCTAAAATTATGTAATGTTATTATTATTATTACCATGAAAAGTGAATAAATAATTTTTACGCAAATTTTATTTATTCACTTTTCATGGTCTATATAAATCAGCTACAGCAGTTTTATAACTATTTTGTGATATTGGTCAAAAGATATTCGCAAAATTGTTCGTAGGTATATTGAAAATGTCCACGGTTAATGCAGCATCGTTAAGCAGTTGAGTCACTGCTTATTGGCGTGTTCTGGTAGACGGAGGTTCTCGCTTTAGGAGCATGCAATAGTGCATCAGATCTCCCACGAGTATAATTGTAAGGAACGTATAAGTTTACATCTTTCAATATAGGTGGATTACAGAGAATAACTTAAAAAAATATTGTCATTTTTACGCGAAAAAGGCGACTGTTGCGTCACCCTGCACCCTGCACCCGCTGCATCCCCCTTACCAGAGAAAAGAATCGCCTTGTGATTTCACTCTTTGCCCCAACCCCCCTGCCAATTCATCGAAGTTTCTTCGCCTGGACAGATGGCATGGAACCACCAAAAAGACGAATGGAACTGATAGCGGTTTACATCGTCCCGATATAATAAAAATTATAATTACGTCACTCATAATAATGATATGTGTGATAAGGAACAGTGATTCGAAGTTTTAGTTGTAGTTTCATCATTTGGCCCTGATGTATGGCAGTGAGGCATGGAAGTGGTAGAGGAAGAATGAGAGTAGACTGAATGCTGTAGAAATGACATCTCTGGTGCGAATGTGTGGTAAAACGATGTATGATGTGTGAAAAATGTTGAGATTCGTAAAGAATGCAAGGCTCATGAAACCGTAATGAGTAAGGCTAATAAGAGACGTTTAAATGTTATTGGGCATATAGAGCGAATGAAAAAAGAAAGGACTACGCGAATATGAATGGAAGAAGAAACGGGGAACGCCCGAGGAAGACATGGCACGATCAAGTGAATAAAATACTTGAGTCGGGTCATGTCAGAAGTCAGAATAAGAGAAGAGAGTATATGACGATGTATGAATCTGTAATGGTCTAACCATCATCATTTTCTTTTAATAGAACCCTGGAAAATAATTTTTTTTTATATGCATAACTTTCATGCTAGAAAAGCTTAAGGGGGCGACATCTATCGACTTGTGGAGAGTTTGATTACAGTGAATTATAATCCAATAATTTTGATTCATAAAACTCGTTGCAACATAAAACCACGAGATGGCAGTGGGAAGAAGGCGTTCCCTCTTATAAATAAACATCACAGGATTGGGCCAGATCGACGAAAACGTTACCAATCAAACGAGCGTTTTACATAAACAATAATTAGTGGTGACAGGACAAAGGAAATATTAATTATTTATGTGAATCGAAAGGGTTCAGATCGACGGCCTATAATGTAAATATTCCAGCAGAGGGCGAATAGGGCGAGAGAGGTCGTGAACTTTAAAGAAAACATGGGTAATGCAGAGATGAATAACCATCGAAAAGTGAAAACAGAAAGTAAAAATAATACGCAAAATGTTAATTACAAATAAAAAAAACTACAAAGTGATGATTTATCTTGCACGGGGAAAGGTGTGTTTGCATTAGAATTTAGACAGAAAGACGTGTCATGTAAGGCTAAGCGGAAAAACAACGAATTAGAGAAAATAATTCAGAGAACAATAGCTTCAATAGATGAAAAAGGGAAGAAACAAGAATTATACAGTATGGAAACTTCGGCAAACTTAAGAGGCGATTTAGGCGGGACTAATGCAAAATAGGAGTACAATTTTCTAATTTCAGGAACGTAGATAATTAAAAGGGAGTGAAACTAGACTGATTTTAGGTGATAAAAGGTATTAATTGAGTAGATTCGGGACATCAGATATTATGAAAATGTAGATGAAAAATGTATCAATCAATTATAAAATTTAAACTGAAGGAATTCAATAGAAATATTGAGATATATGGACTACTACTTTGAATATAGTTCGATACATTTAGGTAAAATTTTGAGGTTGTCAATGACTAATGTAAACAAGGCGACAAGAATTGTTTATCCAAGCGATCAGATGAACATGAAACTCGGGTGATAAAGAGACAAACAAACAATTAAGGTTATACAGGGAAGATAGGAATATTTATTTAAGGAAAAGTAATAAAAAATAATGAGTTTTCGATAAACTCTGATTTATATCGGTTTTTTACAAAACCAATGGTTATTACCCATAATAAACAATAGGCTAATGTGATATTGAGTTAGAGTGAAATGGAAAAGGGGAAGTGGCCAGGAAAGAAGTGAACGAACTCATATCTACCAGGTTTGGGGTAGGTAAATCGCAGGTAAAAATGCCAATAAATTAATACATAAAATTATTAAAGGTAGTGAAAAATCAATTAAGGATGATATCAATCGAACCGGATGAAAGTATAAGCAGACGACAGGTACATGCAAAAGGTGTAATACAGCTAGACCAGGAAGAAGCAGTGCAACACATTGAAAAATCATTCTGGAAAGGTATATTTATTAACTCAAGTATATTTATTAATTAAGGTGAGGTGGGGAAGAAATTATAAAGTGTTTACACCAATATTAGGATCAATTGAGAATTGCACGAAAATATGCGTTAATCGAATATTCACATGTTAGATCAGAAAAAAACCATGTTACCATCGGAAAATTCATAAATAAAAAGATATCGCATATCAAGATAACCAGGGACTAAGGGAATTTCTAAAATTGAACGATGTGAAGAAGGCGCTTCTTTAAATAAAATTCAATAATGACATAGTGGCTATAATTACGAGATACCCGAGTTCATAGGCGACCAAAGAATAAGCGATAGATAATATTTTCAGAAAAAAAACATGAATCGAAATTTCCAATTCTATAATAAGGAACAGCAGGGCGATCTAGAGGAATGAACTAAATTCGATCCTGGCCGGAGTGAGGAAAAGTGACAGATGCGAAGGCGGACCAGGTTTTATCTAAATATTTACATTGAAGAATTACATTCGAAATTAGTGTTACTTACATATAGGTTTACGAGTTAATAGAGAACATAATTTAATGAAGGTATGGAATGCATTTAGGGCCTTTTGATTTTAAGCTAGATATATAAGGAAATGTAACGGGAGAATAGGGGAGTTAGTCGCGGAATACGTCGGGCGAGGAAATATTTAATTACGTGCTGACCGATTTTAAGTAATTGTTTTGTTTTTGGACTTAGGAAGTTTCATTTGATTTGTTTCTTACAATTAAATAAAGTTTTAAATAAATTCTTTTAAATAGTTCTTGGATTGATTCAACAATAGTTTGATTTAATTCAATAATAGTTTGAAAAATATTGAAGTTTTTAAATTCATTATACCTAAGTTGATACTAAAAATTACTTCTGTGAATTAATTAAAATTGGTGGTTTTAAGTGAAATTATAATAATCGAAAGTGTTTATAAATAAATTGTTTGAATTGAAGTTGATTGGAGTTCGTCGCGAAATAAGTCGGAAGAAATAGTTGATTACGGGCGTATCGGTATTTAAGTAATTAAGAGTGGGTTTTTTCTGGACTTCAAAAATTTCATCTTATAATAAATAAAGTGTTTTGTGTTCAAATTAATAATAATTTATTTATTAAAATTTTCTTAAAGGCAGTTCGTCTCGAGTTGATACGTCGTTAATTGCGTGCGGAGTGATTAAAAAGTGTTTTTCTGGATTTCAAAAATTTCATCTTAAAATAAATAAAATATTTGTGTTTAAATTAATATTAAAATTTTCTTAAAGACAGTTCGTTTCGAATTGATACGCCGTTAATTGCGTGCGGAGTGATTAAAAAGTGTTTTTCTGGACTTCAAAAATTTCATCTTAAAATAAATAAAATATTTGTGTTTAAATTAATATTAAAATTTTCTTAAAGGCAGTTCGTCTCGAGTTGATACGTCGTTAATTGCGTGCGGAGTGATTAAAAAGTGTTTTTCCTGGACTTCAAAAATTTCGTCTTATAATAAATAAAGTGTTTTGAGTGTTCGAATTAATATTGTATTAAAATAAATTCTCTTGTTGATCTAATACAATAATAGTTTCATAAATAGTGAAATTTCCTAAAAATTAATAATACTTAAATTACGTTGAAGATTCTAAAAGTTGCAATTAAAGTTGATAACAATATATTTGATTTAATTTTCTCAAAATTGTTAGCGCAATGTGATAAAAATAATAATTTAATAAATGTTGAAAATTTCTAAAATTAATAAAGTTATTTGTTTAAAGATTTTGAAAATTTGCTTCTGTGAATTAATTAAAATTGTTTAAATGAAATGTGATTTAATTCATATTTTGTGTTGAACTAAATTCATTACGAGTTTAAGAAAAATTAAATATAATTGCGTTTAAAATAAATTAGTGAAAGTTTAAAAACAGCTGAGTCTTAGTTTCATATAATTCATTTTTAATACCTAGCGTGGGATTAATTTCGTCAAAGAAAAATAATAAAGTTCTAAAATATTACCAAGCGTTCGGTTTACGGATTTAAAAACAACAAAAATTAAATATTGTTTAATAATATCCGGATTGAGAGATCATTAAATTTGAAGAAATAGTACAAATCGGTAGATCACGAATTGAAATTAGGAAACACTAGATTGTATTAAGTAAATATTTCTAACTTAGATTAAACATTCCAGGCAGGGAAGTTCAATATTTTCTGAATCTTCATATTGGCGTGTATAACCCGTCTGGAAAAATTATGAAATTGTCGGAATTCAGGTGAGTCAATTTAATATACAAGTTTTCAGATTACCCGGGGAAGGCGAGGACGGAGACATGAATTATATTTCTAATGACTTATAAGTACATGTATTGTATGTGTGTATATGTAAATATGTAAATATGTATATATATATATATTTATATTTACTGTTTAATATATAGGTCAATACTATACGACCGTTATCTATCATGAGTGAATGTTTTGTATACTTGATCAAAGCCGTTCTAATCAAATATTTGAGTTCAAATACATTTTATGATACCCAGCGGGTACATCTTCCTTCATAAGATATTTTACGATAAACCTTTCCTTTCGCATTGAATTATAATTAAACTAGTACTATAGATAATTCAATTGTCTCACTCATTACCAGCACTTGACTTTTAAATATTCAAAAATACCTATTTTTTTCATAAATACATTTAAGTATTTACAAAAATTTCCGGTAGATACCTACCTGTATAATTGTCTTTATCGAGTTAATTCATAGTCAACAACTTCAGAACATCTTTTATAGGTATTTCACTGTGTAGTGAAATAACTTCGGCTAAAGACTTGGCCTTTACTAAGAGTATGTATATGTGTGTATGGGTATATATGTATGTATAAAGCGTATAATGTATCTATCAAATCTATATGGCCGTTATTTATTTTATCTTTATTTATATACAATGTTTAATATGTATATATATAAAACCAATTATTATATTTATGTATATTTCCTATAAAAACAATTTATTTTATTAATATATATATTTTCCTAACATATAAATTCAAAACTAACGTTACTAAAATTACCAACAACCCAAACGATTTTTATTAATTCAAAGATCGTTATCATTCTAAAACAAACCAATGAATCCTAATTGTTATGCTTCCTGACGGGGGTCTCTGACACTTAATAACTGTCGCATATCTCAATGACACACTTCCTCGACTGTTATTAAAACTAGGTCAACATTCCAAACCACACCCTCTTTTATCGAAGTATGTAGATACGTATAAGTATATATATATTCGAATTTCAGTACATCTTACGAAGAATAAGTACCTTAACAAACGTCGACATTTAATTGAAAAATAACTATCATCTTTTGCGATGAACTATCATCTTTTGCGATGAACTATCATCTTTTAGAAATCACGTATTTGTAGTTTGCGTACATACATATTTTTATAGCGCCATTTTCATGGAAAGATTCAATTCAAAGGCGCTCCACACCCGTTCGAACATATTGATGAATTCAACAGAACAAACAAAAACCCACATTACTAGAAATGTCAAAATAAGCATAATCATTCGTCGACAATACGTTCCCAAGTTATGTTATAAAATTAATTTTATCTTCGACTTAGGTTTTCAAGGTTCAGGCCTTGCAAATTTTGGGCTTTTTTTTGAGTCCTACCTTTTCTCCAAACAAACAAAAATCAATCTACAGTTAAATTCAAACTACATGAGATAGCAGGGTCTCATTAAACCAACCTGTCAACCAAACCAAAAGTAATCTATTATATATATTGCATTATCACTTTCATGTATTTTGATATGTAATATATCTGAATATCTGGCACAGATTCACGACCTGTGTTGGAGATGTCAGATCCACAATTTTCTGGGAAAACTGGAGTATTGTGGATTATAAAAACTCGTATTGTTTACATATATTTATAATTTGTACCTATCGATTGGGCAGAAATAATTGCTGATTTAAGCGTGGTTATCTCTAAACTTTTGATGCGGAGGACGGCCTTTCAACCCGGACTTTGCAAAAATTCGCAAGTATCTAATGTTGTTTGACGAGGGGACGGAACCGGTTTGATCTCCTTTAAATGTAACTGTCTGGAGGACGGGAATTCGGAGGGTCTCGGACCCATGGATAAGGAAGGTGCTCTTTCCGTCGCGGTACAGGGGATGACCAATAGCGCACGAACTGAAAATTGAAGAGGTTACGTATACCGTTTGGTCAGGCTGTACGTCTGTGTGGGGAGAGTTACTGACCGGAAACGTGGTCATCTGAGTACTTTAGGGGTAGGTCTGGAGCCGAATTCATTGCAGCGAAACAAGCCGTATTCGATCACTCGTCATAACAAAAGCTGTGAAAACTAGAACCTAATCATGTAATTTTCCCAAATTTAGGAGAGGATGGAGATGGCGCCAAAACAAGTAAAACTGTACCTTTTAACCATGAAATTCATTGAAACTAACCCATGTAGAATAACACTTAGTACGATGAGGAAAGGCGATAATACTGTGATCATTACATTTATGTATACCAAATTTAAAAATTGAAACTACGTCGTATTATATAGATCAGGAATAGTGCAATTAGTATAGCCCAGAAGCTAAGTTTTCCCATTAAAACTCACGATAGAAGAAAAATAGAAAATTTAGGGGTAAAGTTAGGAAAATGCTAGTCTTCCTATAGGAAATTAACGTAGATTGCATAGTAGGATAATAATAGAGAGTTCAGAACATTAAAGTCTAAGATAGGAATGTTAGGAATACGAATTCTGTCAATGGTATGCGAGAGTCTGCCTACGCTACAAAGAATAGGGGTTACCACAAAATAAGACCTTGTTTTTCCAATAGTCTGAACCAAAAATCAGAACACAACGTAGACTCCGAAAAAGCTTGGGAAATTGACCACATTGGAGTGCAAAAATTACCGTGAAAATTAAGAAAATCGGAAACACTCGAATGTTAGCATAGGGCTGGACGTTACACGCTGGCCAAGGAGGAGAAAAACCTCAAATTGAAAGGAAAACTACAAAGAGTTTTCCGATCACATTAGTTAGGAAAATTTAAGGCAGCAGTAGAGGAGTCATCTTAAATCGGTGGCGCGAACGGAAGTCTATTGCTAAATTAAATCATAAACGAAGGAGGGACGGGCCATCACATCTTTAAAGGTCAGTGGGGGGGGGAGGGCCATCTCAAATCTGAATGAAGCAAGGTATGCCAAGATCGAATTGTTTGGCGGTCTGTCATCTCTGCTTACCCCTGCAGGGAAACGGCGTGATGGTTAGTTAGTTATCACGGGAATAACGCGAAATACGCTAGTTTCGGAAATATGACGCGAGTTTTCGTATTTTTCACGCAATTTTCCGGTATTTTAAAATAAAATTATGGTATTGTACGTTCTAAATATTTTTTCGTCTGTGGTTTTGACAAGCTTGAATAGCCATAAAATGGAACATAGAACTTCATGTCAAAAACGCCGCGTCACTATCACTGTTTTTTCGATTTTCAAAATAAAATGTAGTATTAATTAAAAAAAAAATTACACTATTACAATATGCAAAATTCAAAAAAGAAAACATAACACTGCAAATAATTCAAAAATTCCCCAAATTTCACAAAAAAAACGCTTATTTCGTAAAAAAAGAACGCAAATTTGGGAAAAAAATATAGCGAATTGTTTTTGTGTTTAATTCGTAGTACTCCATTTATTTTATTTTTTTAGAAATTAAATGTAAATCAAACTTAATAATATTATTATTAAGTTCTGTAAGTATTATACTTTTTATTATAGTGACGAGGCGTTCAAGGCCATTTTCAAACAGTGGTTAGGTCAATTTGTGACGACTTACTTATATGATTTTACTTACTCCCTCTCACCCAATTCTAATTTGGACACTATTTAAAACAATTTTTACCGCTAAAAAAGGTTCTTAGCATTACTATTGTAAATTGGCAACAAGATTTTTCTTTTAATCTGTATATATATCACACTCCTTGGGAATCTGTTCGTTTAAATTTCGAAAAAGACATTTTTTACACAGTCAACATTATGTATGGCAACAATTAGAGTATTTTTTTAAATCGTTAAAAGGTCACGTTAAATCCTGTAGTACAGAAATATGTATTATAAAAAGTACTTACGTTGTAAAAATATCGTTCACTTTAAATACTCTAACCTTTCAATCAATAATGGCATCCATCAATACTTACAAATAACACTAATGTTGATGATCGACCGAATAAAACGACTGCCTAAAATTTATTATTCATCGATATATTTAATCATTCGCCTTTCGGTTCTCCATTAAGAAATCAATTAGCCACACAGTAATTAACTTTCCACCCGGTGGCGATATTATAATAACAGATAAATATTTACTTCTCTTTGCCGTTGATTAAAATAGTACAGGCTCATAACGAATCGTGGGAATATTACGTGCTTTATTTAACGGAGAACCTGATACGTTTTTAATTGCTCCTCAATATAGCGGTTTATGTCTAAACTAATAATAACAGTAATTAATACAAAATCATGGCAAATTTTAAACAAATAGGTTGTTAATAAATGAAATAAAAATTACTTTACCACTTTATTAATATATACATAATATTAACATTTAAAATAAAACAAATATTAAATGAGACGCCTATGGTGCATACATTGCGTCATTATCTTTTGGACAATTTTTTAAATGTCACTCAACAGATACGGCGCAACGACTTTTATTTATTCTATGCACTTGTTATTTATTAGGTAGATTATGTTCGTAATAATATAAGTGCATTGCTTCAATAAAATAATTATAAAAATATAATTAATCATAATAAATATAAAAAAAAAAAAAACAATAACTTTGTTTACATCACCTTTACTTGTTAAATACTTTTGCCGACCGTGTTTCGCTACTACCGTAGCTTCTTCAGGGTAGTATAATACTAAACAATGAACTAAGATACACATGTGTTATAGATTGATAAAAACAGGCGAGTTAAGGGCCGAGGGTGGGAGATCAGCAGGTACCTGACCGGGAAGGGTGTGTACTTTGTTTATTGGGAATAGTTTAAGAATTGGACTTTTATTTAAATTTCTTTGATTATTTATGAGTATGCTATTAGTGTTTTTGCTTTCCTTATTTCTAGGGCTTCCAAGTTATCTAGTCAAAGGCCTATTCCATTTTTATTCTGTCAACTAGTGCTTGTATTTTTATTGAATGTGTGGTCTGTTTCTAAGAGGTGGTTGGCAAATTCCTAGAACCATATATAAAAAAAGAAAAATATAAAAAAATAAAAACTTTTTTAAGTCTAAGAACATAGGTTCCCAACGGGGGCGGTACTATTATGAAGAGCCAAAAGGTATCATAATGGAGAACGGGGGTGATGAAAACGGTGTCGGGCAATACAGTCGATCGCGCAGATCGGATTATCTCTCAATCACAGTGTATAAGGTTGGGAACCTCTGATTTAGACCTGCTGGTCGATGACGATTCATATTATATTCCAGTGTTACTCCAATACTCTGTTAACAAGTTCACATATTTACATTCGTCGAATTTCCGTCACTGGAGAGCAGTATAAATTCCGCAGAAATACTATTTAAAAACAAACCTCTGTGATAGATTGCCTTGAATTACTTGAATGAATTCAATTAAGAGTACCCAACAGAAAAACAAGACAAAACCACACACTAAGCCTACCTTAATGCAACACTAAATCAATACAAAACACGTTTATTCTCCGGTCTTCACACATTTTTGACACTTCATACAGTGAGTTCGACTTATTTTACTCAGCCCCTCACAATTTCAAACCTAAAATCAATAAATAACATTCACACAATACTACACAGACTAGATACTTTCCATTCCCCTCCCCTTTCTAACCCCATAGGCAAACCTTGATAACTTTTCTTTTTAAATACATTTTTAAATACTTAGGTGAAAACCTATTATTAGTTCCATTTTTCACATATTTTTATAATAATTATTGTAACTGTTGGTTTTCAAAATGAAAAAAAAAAAATTAAACCTTCGTAAAACTTGTTGAGATGTAGCGTTATAGATCCACAACCTCCTTCTACTTTGCAAACTTGTTACGATGTAAGAAAATGAATAAAAAATTGTGTCCAATGTTCTTATAAGATTCGTGCGAATCACATTTTAATTAGTCAAAATGTAGAAATTCATTTCCAAACATTTGCAATGGACTGAAGCTAGCCTAGCAAGTAGGGAACAACTTTATCAACTAATTCCCGTAATATAACATTATTTGTAAAACTTACTAATGTCAAAAATATAATGTACACTATATCAAATGTTATAGAATGTTAATGTAAATAAACCATCTATCTTTCATCTATCATTTTACTTCTCATGTATAATAAACGTTATATTATGTAATCCAAAATTCATTCAACAACATTACACGAATAACATACCTTCATTAAATCCAAAATTCATTCAACAAAATTACACGAATAACATACCTTTCCGACTTATCGCGTCAGTACCTGGGCCAAAAATAACGAAGCCTGAACGCTTACGTCAAACAGAAAACCTTCCATTAAAACCTCCATGTTGGCGGTAACATTAACAGGGAATACAAATAATTCAGCTGCTCGGAGGTCGGAATAGCGGACGAATTATTCATTCCCAATACACCTTGAATGGGAAAGGCATCTGACAGCCGATTGAGCGATTACGGAAGATCGATATTGTAGACCTGACCGTGGATTCGATTGACCTTCGCGTTTGATTCGTTGAAACTTTCAGCAAATGCTAAATTAATTAAGCAAGTAGTCGATTTTCAGGAGTTGAATAATTGCCTGATCCATTTTTAGTCGTTGTCTGAAAATGATGTCCGAAATTTCAGGAAGAAGAAAGGAGGTAATGATGTGACACAATATAAGAGTTCCCAAGATTATACCGAATTAAACCAGGGTACCTGATTGACCACCAGATGAAGTAGAATCTAATGAGAGGTACCAATTATTTTAACATAGTCATGTAGGTGCATTAAGTTACGTGTAGTAGCGGTTCGTGTTCTATCTCATTGGGAATTCAATCGGAGATTAAAAAAGTTAGAAAAAAATAACTTCTACATACAAAAAACGATGCTTTTTTTCTCCATATTATATACATATATTTCCCTAGATCTAAAAGCATTTCATCATGTAACTGCACCAGAGATCTCGGCGATTCATTTAAACGAGCGTGGCTAATGAATTATATATTGTCGTAGGTTACAAAAATTGATTTTAGTATGAAAATCACAATTTATGTAAGAAACTTTACTGTTCGTTTATTTTTTTTGTAATATAGAAGAAAAATATCTTCTTCAGTAATTAATTTATTTAATAATAACTTAAAACACGATAACCATAGAAAAATACGTTTATTTTTCTAAATACTGTAAAAATTTGTTGTTGACAAACCTTCATATAGCTGTGGTCGGTTTGTTGATTCTGAAGGATTGCACGCTCGGCACGATTTTTCGCTGAAGACTAACGAGAATAACAATGTATGACATTAACTATTGCTTAGGAACAGAAAGCCCCATGGACGCTAAATTCGTAACGCACATATGAAATTCATTTCGGACTCGCTATCGGGCAGTATTTATTACCTATAAGGACGGGTGGATTTTTTAGCATATAAATTTGAATGTGGCGCTGTTTAAAGTGTGGTAATATTACGATACATGCTTGTTTTATTTTCATATTTTTTTTATGGGAGCTTTTAGGAGAATTTTAGCATTGTCTAATCGATCCGTCAGACGTTTATTTTTTTATAATTTCATCCGACGATTAAAAACCGAATTTAAATAAAGAAAGACGTCGAAGCTGAAGTTAGCTGAATATTCTATATAATGTGTGGAGGGATCTTCAGATTCTGAAGCATTTAGTCGATGAACACGGCTATAATATCATAATATTATTACCTGCAAAATAAGGACGGCGAAAATAAAACCGCGTTAATAGAATCCCCGTGTGATTTCGGTTTAAACGCTTGATTTTGTCTAATGACTCTTCATGAAACATTATAAAAATGAATGGCTATCGGAAGCCCATTTAAAAGGCTGTTATTTTACAGACTTCTATTTAAAATCAGCAAATACTCGTAATAACGTATTAAAAAGTTATTTTTAACGTTAGGCGTATTTCAATGTGCGTTATATTTAACGTAAACATCCTGCCCTTTGTGAATTCACGCGATGTAATCTGGCGATTAAATTAGGATTTCAATCAAGCCACGTAGTCCGTATTAATACGTAATAATAAATAATGAGATTAGTGAATTTTGCGTCCATTTTATGGTTCCAGTGAGGTTTTTTCTGTTTATTAAATTATTCAACGTTTGGTAAATTTAATAGTACATCAACGAAAGTGCTTGGTTTTATGTGTATAATTGTGTATAATTTTTAGGTTTGTGATTTTTTTTTAAAACATTCATGTTTTATGAATAACCTGACAATATTTGAAAAAAAAAATCCCAATTCAATCATTAGAAGCGGAGAATGTTGCTTGCGTAATGAAGTAGGACTTTTGAACCCACTACCCTGGGTGGGTACCAGATGCATTTGTAAACTCGGCCGCTAACAGGTCAAATAATCCCGTTTTTTTATTTTATTTTTTATTAAGTGATATGAAAATATTTACTTTAAGTATTTAATCAAATATTTATTTATTTACAGGAATCTAGACATTACTTGATTTTGACTAAGAGTAAACTTTAATCAGATTTTAATTGCTTATAATATATTAAATAATAATTTTAAAAAAATGAGAAGAAACAGCTGTTGGATATTGATAGAAGGGCGTATATAGGAAAATCAAGTAATGAAGGGCTTAATGCAGTAAAAGTTGTTAAGAGAAGTGATTCTAGCAGTCTTAATAGAGTTCTAATACGAACTCTGATGCACCTATTTGAGTGGGGCATGGAACTTTAAAAAAATAAATAATGTGAGTACCACACAAGAGTCACAGCTGCTCCCAACGGTCTGGAGCCAGTAAATCTATGGCATCCCCAATTGGGGTATGTCGTAAGGCTGAAAGTATTGAGGAGGGGAAAGAGATTAGAAGAGGAAGGTGGGAAAGTGGCAGAGAAAGGACGAACGTAGATTGAATGAAATGGAAATGACATCTCTGATCACAGTAATATGTGGTGAAACCACGTGTGTTATTAATTGGACGATCCATAAATAATGCAAGGTTAAATACGATTCAAGTGTCAAGAGATATTTTTGAAAGTAACGCTGATATGGTCTGTGCATGTTTAATGGATGGATAATAAAGGCAGTGCCTGGAAATAAGATATTAGGATGTATGGATTGTGAAGAAGAATTCGGAGACGCTCGAGGAAGACACCACCATTGAGTGAGGCAAATGCTTGAGTCGGGTAATGTAAAGAGTCAGGTTATGTCAATAGTCGGGTCATATCAAGAGTATGGTCATGCCAAAGGTCGGGCAATGTCAACAGTCGGGCCATGTAAAAAGTCGGGGTCTGTCAAAAGTACGGTTATGTCAAGAGTTGTGTCATGTCAATAGTCGGATCACGTCAAGAGTCGGGTCACACCAAGAGTCGGGTCATGAAAAGAGTTGGGTCATGTCAAGTGTCGGATCAAGTCAAGAGATGGGTCATGTGAAGAGTCGGGTCATGTCAAGAGGCCGGTCATAACAAGAGTCGGGTCATGGCAAGAGTCGGGTCATGTCAAGAGTTGAGTTATGTCAAGAGTCGGGTTACGTTAAGAGACGGGTCATGTTAAGAGTCGGGTCACGTCAAGAATCGGGTCATGTCAAGAGTCGTGTCATATCAAGAGTCGGGTGATGTCAAGAGTTGAGTTATGCCAAGAGTCGGGTCATGTCAAGAGACGGGTCATGTTATGTTAAGAGTCGGTTTACGTCAAGAATCGGGTCATGTCAAGAGTCGTGTCATATCAAGAGACGTGTCATATGAAGAGTCGGGTGATGTCAAGATTCGGAACAATAGAATAGTGGATTTGAAACAATATATGAATATGCATTAATCAAGAAATACGACAGTTATATGGCTTAAACTTTATTTTTTCATTGGTAAAAGATGTTTTAGGTGACTGAAATAAATTTTAAGGTTCACAGGATAGATTGAGTTGTTAAAATCCGTGGGTGACAAAAAACGTGGAAAAATTTCATAAATTCTCAGCACTTATTTGGCATCGCGATAAAACCATCACGTGAAGGGAATAATATTATGGCGTGTTTTATTTGACAATGCGGGAAAACAAAACAATAACGAAGCTATGCTTTTTTGCCGCCAAATACTATCCAACCAGCTTTTTATACCAATAATAAATTAAAAAAATACATTTTAAATAACAAAGATAAAGATAATATTTTGAATAAATCAGGAGTATATAAATTGATTTGTAATGATTGTAACTATTTTTACATCGGAAAGACTTGTAGAAATTTCAGTATTAGGGTTAAGGAACACCTAAGGTGTTTAAATAATAACAACTATTCTGAATTTGCAAGTCATATTTTAGAAACCAATCATTCTTTTAATATAAATAAAGGTTTAAAGTTTTACATACAAATACAACTGGTTTACAATTAGATAAATTTGAAATTTTAGAAATAAGAAAAAGTGTTAATAGCGAATTAAATTTAATAAATAATCAAATATTTTTTAAAAATAGCTATCTCTTAAATTTATTTTCATATTAATATTAATAATGATAATTTTTATTTATATTTCTAATTTTAATGTATTATTCAATGTTTTATAATTATTTTGTCATTAACATTTTTAATCTGTTACGTACCTACTTTAATTCATTTTTGTTTATGCTCATATTTTGTATATTCTTAAATTATGTTTTTAAATTTTTTATCATTTTTCTATACTTGAAATTATTTTTTAGTATTCATTTATTCCTGAAGATGATAGCATTGCTATCGAAACATGTAGAGAAATATTTATATATTTTAATTAAAGTGGTAAATACAAAGTATATTTTTAATTTATATTTCATATATTCTTTCATTTTAATGACTCTTGACTTTTGATATCAACCAATTATAGTATTTGACACTCTTGATCGTGGCGAATCTGTCTTGGACGTCCCCTACTTCTTTTATACACATTTCGCTCTACATGACAAAAACTTCAAAGCCTCCCTTTCAGAATCTTGCGCATTTCGCCTTATACCAGCCGTGTATCATTTAGGAATCTCCACACAAGCCTATCGATTATGCAAATCGGAGCATGGCCTGTGTACGCAAAACCAAAATAAAAAATCTGACGACATCCCGCAGTTTTACACATTCACATAGTTTGCGTCCCACATTAGTAAAATACTGTAAGGTTGAAGGAAATTAAAGAAAACGGGATAGGAGGAAGAAAATACGATGGTTGAAAAAAAAACTGGATTCAAATCTGGCCCCAAAATAAAGTTAAAGCTATTTATCAAAGTTTCGGCCGTCAATGGCAAAACAGCGCATTGCAGAATATTTTCTGCTCTGGTACGAATTGTAAATATGCAATAAATATTTAATTTTCAATATAAAATTAATAAAGCCAATAGAATAAATATATTTTATTATCGACGACCCAATAAACTTTCTGCTTTGCTGCGAAGGTTTTAAAAATATATTTTCCAACGGTTTGTTTTCCGAATACGATCAAAAAGTAATTATATTATATTTTAACGTTACTTACCACTTTTAATCAATCACTCCTTTTTGTACGTGACCTTTCCGGTCCGTCCAATGCGCAGTACATTTTATGTTTTGAATAAATTATAGCGTTTGGAATAACGCCCTTATAAATGAATCAAACAAGTACCCTAATCACTATGAAATTTTCCTTTGAACCACATTGATATAAATAATTCAGTTATTTATAAACTGATTTTCAGAAAACATAAATTGAATTATTGTCGGCTTCAAAAACTTTTTTATATTTAATATGTGAATATAAATGATAATGAATGTGGGCCGTCTGTTTCAACGCATGCTATAGTAAATGCAAGAGTTAAACGGCGTGCTAAAGTTAAAGTTAAAGTTAAAGTTATTACTAGAAGTTAAAGTTAAAGTTAAAGTTAAAGTTAAAGTTAAAGTTAAAGTTAAAGTTAAAGTTAAAGTTAAAGTTAAAGTTAAAGTTAAAGTTAAAGTTAAAGTTAAAGTTAAAGTTAAAGTTAAAGTTAAAGTTAAAGTTAAAGTTAAAGTTAAAGTTAAAGTTAAAGTTAAAGTTAAAGTTAAAGTTAAAGTTAAAGTTAAAGTTATTACTAGATTGGCATGTCCTACCTGGAGTTTAGAACAAATTGAAACATTAAAACTACCTACCCAATTTACAACACATTTAATTAATTTCAGGTCAGCATGTCCTACTTGGAGATCTACAACGAGAACATCCGCGACCTGCTGAGCCCGGGCGTGGGCGGTGCGGGCCTGGAGCTGCGCGAGGACGCGGGCGGGCGCGCGGCTGTGGCGGGGCTGAGCGCGGCCCGCGTACGTAGCGCGCAAGAGGCGCTGCCCCTGCTGCAACGGGGGGCGCGTGCGAGGGTCGTCGAGTCCACCGCTGCAAATAAGACGTCTTCTAGGAGTCATGCATTGCTAAGGTATTTCCTTTGTTACAAGGCCTTAATAGGGTATTTAAAAGTTTCTTTTTTTTAACCTAAGGTTTTTTATTTAATTTTTATATTGATGGATACATTTTCTATTTTTTCAACGTTGCCTACGCCATAATGATGTCGTAGCCAGTTCGAAACGTTTAGTAATTCTCAGCTTTAGATCCCTTTTAAAACCAATAATTATTAATGAATATATTCAAGTTACACATTTTTTTACGATGAACAGATTTAGAAAAAATAATATCAAATCTTTCACATAGTTTAACGGTGTCACTGATTGTAAATGAGTATTTTTTAGGGATCGTGAGTTTCAGGCGATGTTACATATGTAATCGTTTAATATGATGCTTTTGTATGTATGTAATGATTCGAGAAATTCACATCAATATACAAGGATTAAAAAAAAAAAACTAATTGCGTTAGCAAATATAATGCCATTTTTGAATCTTACAGTTTTCATGTCCTGGAGTCATATATTGATCGCCGTGTAGAGAGTAGTAGAAATGGTAATTTCCCCTCATATGCAAATCAATTCGTACCACGATGAACATACTGTGTTCTTTTTACGTGTATTCGAATTGTTCTGTTTTATCAGTGAGGGGTCCGCGATGTCAAAAATGCAGCAAAAATCCGAGGTAACGTGTTTTAATCTGTTAGTATGTATTATTTTTCAACGGTTTCGAATTGCCCATGTTTCGACATTTTTCATTTAACAACATGTCTTTTGCACAATTTAGTATCTTTTGGATTTCTGTATTCATGTAAAATGGGTGGAATAAATTAAATGCGAAGAAAATTAAAGTTGAAAATATTACACATGGTTACAAGTGTAGGTAGGTACACGGTTCCTAAATTATATTTGAGCTGCGTCAGAACTCTGAAGAATGAAGGGTGAACTGCTTATAAATCACATAAGGCGATGAGGGTAGAGATTCGTGGATTTAAGATCACAATAATTGTTAAGAATATTTAACATTGGCATTCTCGGAAGCATTCTTGGTTATAATCAAGTAAATTTTCCTGAGTACGTACATCAGATAAAGTGATACACATTTTTGCATGTGGGAATACGTTACACGCAGTGGCTCATTACAGAGTCATATATTACAAAGTAAGAACAGTTATCGCAATGTCTTGTGCGCTGGGCTTTGCTCCAGTTGTGCAGACAATCAGAGGCAATGGATAAAACCAGTATATTTGTACGCGATCCTTCGTGACACTAAATTAACCTGAGTAAAATAATATGTTTGTTTCTTGAGGTCATATTGCGGATGAGGGTAACCTGCACGCGTTTAGATTATAGAGACACGAATAAGACTTCAAATAGTAGAAATAAATTTGATTTACAACGTAAATGCGTTCGTGATGGGTAAAAATCTTAGGTTGCCTCCTCTGCAGAATTGTGTAAAAGAGCCATTCAATATATGTAAGGACGTTTATTAGATGTATTTATATTTTTCAAAGTTATTAGAAAATCACACGTTTGAAGAACCACAAAATTTGCATGTTAGAAAATTATAATGTGATATTGATTACCGCACAAGAGTCCCAGCTGCTCCCGATCGTCTGGAGCCAGTGAGAATATGGCACCCCCAATTGGGATATGTTGTGCGGCTTAAGGTAGTGAAGAGGGGAAGGAGATGGGAAGAGGAAGAGGAAACTTGGCTATTCAGATCTTTTCACCAAACACGGCTAAAGCCATTTCAAGCAACGTTTCGATTCTTAATGGTGGTTTTTCACCAGGGCGATACTGAAAGTACCTACCAATCTGATTAAAAGTGAATATATCGAATTGTTTAGTATTTTTAGGTATCTACATAAGGTAACTGTTGTTAGGCATTAGTTAATTTCTAGTTCTGTAAAGTGCTATAGAAGTGAAGGGATTACTATTATTAAGAGTTTTACTAAAATTATTGTGATTTTCAGCGTGACTGTCACATCGTGCGGTTCCGGGCCAGGCGCTGGTGCTACCCCGACCGACTCCGGCACCGCGGCGGCATCGGGGCGCCTATTTCTGGTCGACCTGGCCGGCAGCGAGCGCGCGCACGTGGCCCGCTCGAGAGGCCGAAGGTTGCAGGAGGGCGCGCACATCAACCGATCGCTGCTGGCGCTCGCGAACTGTATAACGGCTCTATCTGGAGGGGCTAGGTGAGATTTGATATGTTTTTCATTTTTATCCGTCCTCCACGCATTTCAGCTGTAGCGACCTTGTTCACTAATTTAACATTAAAGTTATCATAGTACGGTGATAACTAGATGATGGTCCAACGCGAGTTGTTGAACTGGTTAAGTCTATTATTGAGCTCGATGATCAAGTCAATACTTCCAGGGAGGGAGGCCAAGATTTGGATGTCTCTCACGCTTTACCAGTCTGTGGTAACTGACTGCGCCAACTTTGATGACTACGCCAACTATTATGACTACGCTAAGGTACTGTGGCGCATCGTCCCAAATAAATGTCTAGGTTTATTTATTTATTTACGCCCTTAGGGCTTTTACATAAAACAAGTTAAAACAGTGCTATACAATTATGAACATAGAAATAATAACAATGTGCAATGGGGCAAACTGTGTGTTGAGGAGTGAATACAATCAATAGTAAGTTTAATTATGATCGAAGCGCTGACAAACAGCTTTAATACAGTAATATTTGTACGTTGATATCCTTTCAATATTTATAGCATCGTCTAAAACATATTTATTACCAAGTACATGCAGACGATTCATTATGGAATTGAGTTCAGCGTTTGATCCTATATTGTTACAATGATAAGGTAATTTGTGGCGTACTGTTCGACCCAGTACATGGAAACATATTAATGAGAGA
The DNA here is from genome assembly GCA_022606495.2 of Halesus radiatus. Taxonomy (NCBI): domain Eukaryota; kingdom Metazoa; phylum Arthropoda; class Insecta; order Trichoptera; family Limnephilidae; genus Halesus; species Halesus radiatus. Next base: position 35,244 of record JAHDVE020008471.1, on the reverse strand, counting down.
AGTTCAGGGGAGTTCAACAAGTTGTTAACAATTTTAAATAAATAAAATAGGTCTGAACAAATTCTTCTTTCTTTTAATGTATCGAGTCCCATTAATTGTAACAGAGAGAGGTAATTAATGTTTTCGATGGGTATTCCCAATTTAAAATTAATGTAACGTAAAAATTTATGTTGGACTCGCTCAAAGGAATTTTCATGTACGCTGTAGTAAGGATTCCAAATGTTGGAGTTAAATTCTAGTTGACTTCTAACAAGAGAAGTGTACAGTAATTTGACAGTGTTTAAATTTTTGAAATCCTTTGAAATCCGTAAGACAAATCCTAACATTTGCATTGCTTTACTGGTTATATTATTAATATGTTTAATGAATGTTAATTTAGTGTCAAAGGTTATACCAAGGTCTCTGATTTCATCAACAGATAATAAGGTGTAATTATTGAGAAAGTAAGTAAACAGAAGTGGTTTTTTTTTCTGTGGAATCTCATAAGTTGGCATTTTGTTTACATTAAGAGTTAATTTGTTTTTAAGACACCAGTCGTAAAGGCTATTAAGATTAGATTGAAGCAACAGACAGTCCTCGATATTATCAATAATTGTATATATCTTCATGTCATCAGCAAACATTAAAATGAGAACACGGGTGAATATGTTTGTTACGTCGTTTATGAATAAATTAAAAAGTATGGGACCAAGATGCGAACCCTGGGGTACGCCACTGGTAGCTTCGAACGTGTATGATAAATGATCATTGATACAGACAGTTAACTGACGCCTAAGTAAGTAACTCTCAAACCAGGATAATAGTTTCCCATTAATGCCAAGTTTCAAAAGTTTATTAATGAGAATTTTATGACAGACTTTATCAAACGCCTTACTAAAGTCTGTATATATGGAATCAACTTGTTGTTTATTGGCAAGTGCATTTGAAATGAAATTTTCATATAATGTTAGGTTAGTCAAAGTTGATCTGCCAGAGATAAAGCCATGTTGATTAGTTGTGATACAAAAGTTTACAATGAAACTGATTTTCTTAAGAATCAATTTTTCAAAAAGTTTTGGTATTGACGATTGAATACAGATAGGCCGATAATTTTCTACAAGGGATTTATCACCACTTTTGAATATAGGAGTTAGGTAGCTAAGTTTCCATATTTGTGGAAAGTATCCAGTAGAGAGTGATTTGTTAAACAGTATATAAAGCGGGACAGATAAACTTTGGGCACAATTCTTAAGTAAAATGGAAGGAATTTTATCAGATCCCGAACTTGTTTTGGGTTCAAGTGATTTAATACAGGCTATAACGTCTTCAATGTCAATGTGTATTTGTGATAAGTGTAGATTTATATCTGAAGTGAAGTTCGGAATTAAATCGTCTAGAATTTCAGGTTCATACACGTCCTTAAAGTAATCTGCAAACATGTTAATAATTTCTTTAATTTTATTGGAGCTGTTTTGTTTGTAACGAATATTTCCGGAAATACCAACATCATTATTTTTCAATGATTTTGTGTATTTCCAAAAGTTTTTTACATCATGAATTATCGTGTTCTCAACTGAATTTATGTAATTATTATAACATCTTTTTGCCATTTTTTGCAATCTTTTCTAATATTGTTGAATGCCATATAATTGGTAATTGTTCTGTTTTGTTTATATTGTTTATGTGTTTCTTTTTTAATAAAAGTTAACTGAACTAATTCTTCGCTGAACCATCTAGGATACTTTCGTACTTTATGATGAATTAGAAGGATTGTGTCGGAAATGATACTATTCAGTTGAGAGTAGAATAGTTCAACGCTATCGTTTGTATGGTGATGAATTAAACTCATTTATTAGCAGGTTGGCATACTCGTACACTGTCGCAATGTTGAAAGGTAAGAAGCTGAGATATGAAGAAGGACTAGACAACCATTCATTCGCTTACATACTTCCATAAATCATGCTGTCTCTTTCATACCCTATTGTCCCTGTAATTCTCCTGGACATACGTTCACTACAATAACACTCATAAATAATAGCACGATAAATGACACAAACTACAACACTGATGATGCACATGACAAAACTTTTCAAAATGTTGACTATGAAAAGAGAAGGTTGCACAACGGTATAATACCCCAAATGTCAATCGACATAAGGGACTTGAAAACGTTTAATCATATCTTGGTATTAGATTAGTTTCTATAGATATATTCGATGAAATTTGATGACTTGGTTTTATTCCAGCGCATTTGACACTTTTTTCTTCATTTTCAGGTATGTTAACTACCGAGATTCAAAGCTGACCCGTCTGCTAAAGGAGGCCCTCAGTGGAAACTGTCGCACGGTGATGGTGGCGCACGTCTCCCCCGCTGCGGAACATCGCGAGGAGAGTAGGAACACGCTTCTGTATGCGGACAGGGCCAACCACATCACTAATAAGGTACGTCAACTGCCCGACTCAGACATGCTGTTTAGTGGCTGCGGAGGGACGTCCTCGGCGGGAACTGCCGAAATATGTATACTTAAATATACATTAACTTGGATCAGCAGAAGACACAATATTTGGTCTTTAAATATAAAAATAAATGAATGTGGTCAAAAACTACATAAAAAATATAAATACGTGCTATGTAGTTTGCCTATACACAGGAGCTAACAGCCACGATAAGGCTTCATTTTTTTATTTGTACTACGAATTACATATTGGGTTTTATAATAATTTGTGGGGCTTTTCGTTTATTTTTCAGGTGAAAAGAAACGTTTTGGATACAGATTACCACGTCACACAATATAGAACAGTAATAAATGAATTGAAAGATGAAATCTCAAGGTTAAGGACGAAGATGAAGGAGGAGAGACCCAGGTAAAGAAAAACACATTTTTAACTGTTTTAAATATTTGTAAAGTTGTAAATTATACTTTGTTTATAGTTATCAAGTTATTATTTTTTGATTTTATGTGATACCACATAAGAGTCTGCAGCCAGTGAAACTGTGGCATCCCCAATTGGAGTATGTTGTTAGGCAGAAGGTATTGATGAGGGGAAGGAGATGGGGAATAAGGAAGGTGGGGAAGTACTTGGTTATTCAGATCTGGTCACTAAACACGTCTAAAGCCATTTCAAGCAACGTTTCGATTCTGAATGGTGGTATTTCACCAGTACGATACTGATAGTATCTACCACTCTGGAACGTGCCACAAATATGCTACATATTGTTTTTTTTTTAATTAATAATTTGTGAAATGATACAATTTAATCAAATAATATTTACTTGTATACGCCGGGATTTGATCCCACGATCTCCGGATTCGTAGCCAAGGAACGTAAGTACTCAATAACAGAAACCGCCATGGTTTAAAGTAGTTAGGGAGATATTTATATAATAAGTAATGACGTCACCAACTCAATAAATTATTCAGCCAAGGATTTCATTATTAAGATCTTTTGAGTACTTAATGTTTGTTATGTAACTTTCAAATTGGTATTTTTCTTTATTTTGGTTGTTTCAATTAATTAACTAGGTTCACTTATATACTCGTATACTACCCAAGTGGAAATCTGTAAATGGTTAAATTTATATGACCCATGTATTTATACCTCACTTTTATGTAAACTCTTGGTTTCCCAGATAAGCAAAAATAAAATAATGTAAAACATACATTGAAAGTAATATTACCAACTCTTAAATGAAACATGATACTGAAAAGACATATTAAAGAAAAATATAATGGTTGCAATTGGGGCCCGAACCCAGGACCTCATGGTCTATCCGGGACCAGCGCTCTAATCCACCAAGCTACTACTACCCCATTTCGTTCAGTCATTTTATCGGTATCATACTTCGATTTCTTAAAACTGTCAATATCATTTCCAATTAATTCCCATATGTTTTTTGACTGCTACCTTTTTATCGTGACTACAAGATTCTACCCGAATTTATTTGTAATCTTTTTAGATAGTATCTTGGATACATCTGTACGATTTTTATTTATATGGGACATCTGCATATATTACAATTAGGCTTATAAGCTACAATAAGTTATTAAAAAAAAAACAACTTATTAAAAGTTAAGTTTTAATTATTGCTGCTTTAATGCTTTCACATTGAGTATTAAGTTTCAATTATTAAGTATTACGTTTCAAATATTAAGTATTAAGTTTCAAATATTAAGTATTAAGTTTCAATTATTAAGTATTAAGTTTCAATTATTAAGTATTAAGTTTCAATTATAAATTATTAAGTATTAAGTTTCAATTATTAAATATTAAGCATTACTTGTTTACTATTAAGAATTTTGTGTTAAATTTTAAGTATTACATATTAAGTTTCAATTATTAAATATTAAGCATTACGAGTTTAGTATTAAGAATTTTGTGTCAAATTTTAAGTATTACATATTAAGTATTAAGTTTCAATTATTAAATATTAAGCATTACGTGTTTAGTATTAAGAATTTTGTGTTAAATTTTAAGTATTACATATTAGGTAACCACCTCATTGATTCCATTGTATATATCTTCTAGGTCTGGCATGGCAGCTGAAAAGAATGCAAACAACAACCTGCAAAAGAGCGGAGAACTAAAAGCCCTCAGGCATGCGATAGTTGGTACCTTCCAGGAGCAAATGAGGCTGAGGAAGAAGCTGATGGAGCTGGACAGCCATCTGCTGGGGCTGGCTATGGACGCGGAGCGGCAGCACCTGGTCATCAGCCACTGGGAGTCCAGGAACAACAGGCTCTATAATGCACCCACCACTTCAAGGCTCTCTACCCAACAGAGCTTTAAGTAATTATTTTTAACCCGGATATAATTTTTTTCTTTACGTGACTTTAGGTTAATAAAATACATTTTTTAAAGTTACATAAAACATATTAAATGCCCGAATTATCATCTGCCATAGGAAGACATTGTTTTAGTAAATGGAAACATACCGCTGTAGAGCTATTTTTTAAAGTACGTACTTTTAAAAAGTCTATAATAAAATTCTACTCCCAAAATGATAGCTCTTATATATTTTCTTGTTACTGGAATTGTTAATAAAATGTTTTTTTTATTGAATCCATGACTTCCTTAGGCACATCATTAAAATAATTTATGATTCCATCAAAATCAGTATATTATGTCTAGAATTTTGCATGCAAGAGTTTTCTTACTTTAACCTATTTTTGAACCAGAAGGTCTTCAGCGCCAGGCTCCTTAGCGGAGGAGGGGACCGTTGCAGTAGAGCAAGCCTGGGCAGAGCTGGCGTCTCTTGAGCAGGAGCAAGAGAGGGCTCGAGCGGACAGGGCGGAGGCCGAGAAGGAGCTAGAAACTGTGAGAAAGAGAGGCGCTGCGTTGGAAGATGTAAGTTCACCAGAAATATAGTTTCTTCTGTTTAAAGTTAAATATAATGGACTCATCTTAATAGAACTTTCCTCGTCGGATTGGCACAAAGCTGGCAATCTACCATCTCTTACCAGTCCCAACGATTCACTAGCTAATATCGCCACCGAAAAGGCCAACCTTTTAGGGAAAATGTTGATCGATGCCCTCGATGATCAAGGCACCATCCCGCTGTTGGTTCCTCACTGCGGTTTCTGTATGAAAAAGCTGAGTATCTGGCATCGGGGTGTACTCCATTTCTTACGGGGGTTCGATGATAATAAAGCTAGTGGGCCCGACGGCATACTTGCTCTGGTGCAGGGATGTGCTGCAGAAAGAGCTCCAATTTTGACAAAGTTCCTCAAAATATCCCTGAAGTGTGGCTCGGTGCCCTCTGGTTGGAAAAAAAGCGGTCATTCATTCATCCTATACCTAAGAAAGGTGACAGCTCCAGTCCGGTCAACTATTTCACCATAGCGATCATATCAATTCTCTCCAAGATGATGGAACGTGTGATCAACAACAAACTGCTGACATGCCTCGAGAAGAATAAAATAGTAAACGTCCGTCAATATGGATTCCGGCGGAACCGCTCGTGCGGTGATCTTCACGCGTATGTGACACATGTTTGGCGGCGGTGCCTAGAACGTTTCGGTGAGACTCTAATGGTTGCACTGGACATTTTCAAGGCCTTTGACCGAGTTTAGCACTCAGAACGTCAACAAACTGCCTTTTTACGGACTTCCCGTATCCGTGTGTATGTGGTGTGCCGACTTTTTGAGGGAGAGATCGATTCAGACGATTGCAGACGGTTTAATCACTTCCTCGCATTCAATGTTATTATATTATTTTCTATTTTACTTTATAAACCACTGCACACTTACATTATTATATTATACATGTCTTTTAGTTATAGTTAAATTTAATTACAATAAAGATATTATTATTATTATTATATATTAAATGCTGGCGTCCTACAGGAATCGGTTCTGTCGTAAACTTTGTTTTTGTTGCACATCAATGACCTCTTGACATGTGCACTAATTTATTGTTACGCAGATGACAAACAAGGAAATTATTTCCCCCAGGACTCCCTGTGAGTAACTGTAAAAAAAATCGCCTTGTTACTTTTTCTGTATTATTAGCTTATATTATTTCACTCTGTCGTTCAGGAGCTCCCATCCCGCACAAGTAGTGAGGAAGAACGCGAGCTGCTTGCCCTGGCTTGCAGGGTGCACGAGCTGCAAGCGGACAAGCTTGCCCTGCAGGGGGAGCGCGCCAGCAGGGCGGCTGACCTGCGCAGGAGAGACCTGCAGCTGCTGAGGTACGACAGGCAGAGGCAGCTCAGCGATGAAATTATTACAAGACAGAGGCAGATCATGGATGGTGAGGGTTTAACTTTTCTATCTAAAAAAAGCCAATGAGAGAATGGCGAATTATGTAGTATATTAACCCATCAAATTATTATTTTTTTTTATGGAGAGAAATTCTCGGGTTAAATATGGCTTGTGTCATGATGGAAGACTTAGTCAGCCAAGGAATTGAACTCATGAGACCTGGGTGGAACCAAGACGCGATACCAACTTAGCTACTGGCCGGTCATTACGGATTATACATTGGGAATTTAACTAGTAATAAATGTTCTTGTGTGATTTCAGAGGGCGGAGTAAAGCTACCTCCAGATCTCCAGGAACTGTACACGCTCTACCAACAAGAGATTCACGCCTCCACCTACACAGACAGCGCAATGGTCTTCAACTCATACACTCTACCCCCTATCAGCTCCAAGTAAGTTGTCGTCAAATGAAATTCGTTGTCTTCATCCTCTTTGATATCACTGAGAGCACATAAAAAAAAGGATACCAAAAATCATTCCCTAGTGGAAAAAACTCGGAAATTGACCGAGAGAAAGAAGAACTGACTTCGCGTTTGGAGCAAACGGAGGACAAGTGACGGATGAAAAAAAAAGACAGATCACTCTGTTACATCCCAGGGAGAAATTTGGCTTACTCCATGAAGTTATTCACTTGCCCCTTATCATTCGTCTTTCGCACCCAGCTTTTCCCATCCTGATCTATTCTTCTTCCACTTTATTAGTCCACCTACAGAAACACATTTCAGGGTTTAGAGTCTTGATGTGCACCCTGAAGGAGTAATCATAAGTTACTTATATCGGGGTGGGAAAGTGGTGGGTAACCTCAACTGTTAGTCCAACTCTTTATCTGTCTACCTCTGAGTAGCTTCCACTGAGGCACCTATTTTGTCATGATTTTGATGCTCCTGTAACTGGAATTATTCCGCAAATTAAAAATTCCTCTCATAAGAACTACTACATTAGTATTCCATTAATAAATAACACTTATTGTATTGCAGTATGGCGGAGACGATACAGTGGTCCAGCGCCAGTTCTGGCTCGGGCCGGGGCTCCAGCTCAGGGGGCGACAGCGAGTGGCTGCCCGCCAGCCCGGCGCGCCGCCTGCTCGGGGCCCCCGTGCGGCTGCCCCGACTGCCGAGTACTCCGGCCTCGTGAGTAGAATACAACCAATTATATTTGCATTACGATATAATGGAAATTAACAGTTAAAACCAGGTCCTCAACAAAATAAACCAAATTTTCCTAAATGCGGGAAGACATTGATGGACAAAGACATTGCTATTAACACTTCCTGTACGGTGCCAAATTATAACGCGCTGCCCGGTGCAGGACCTCGAGTTACCCCATACAAATTTATAACAATATTGTTTTTTAAGCCAAACATAATAATACAATCTCTCAGCAGTTATTAATTATGGTTGATTATACTGCAAAATACATCTTAGGGTTATAAAATAATATTACATATTAATACGTTAAGAGCAAAAATGTTGGGTCAGGTAACCGAGTGTCTGGCACCGTAAGGGGACAGTTAAACTTTTTTTAGGTTTCTGTTCTAAATAATACAAAAATATTATTATTTCATTATCTGATATAATTCAGCACTCAAGACAAAAAAATCGTCATGTTGTTATTTTAAAAGCACATATGCCAAAACTTATAAGTTAATCCAGCTTTTTAACTATATAAATCTAATATATTTTCATCTTATTCCTTTGAACACTACTTTCTTTATTACTTATGTCACCTCTTTTATAATAATATTCTCGTAATTTCCTCTCTTTATTATTTGAATATTCTACCATTTCAATTTAATTTAATTTATTTACAGACATTTTTATAATACAACCAATATTTTATTATGTAGAATGAATGATAGGTTCTAACTGTGAATTATTAATGTATAATAGTTTTCTTGAACGCCTCACTAGAAGATTAATATTGAAAAATGATTATACATTTATCTTAAAGAATAATAGATAAATAAAATGTAAATGTGTTTAAATAATAACAACTATTCTGAAATTGCAAATTATATTTTAGAAACCAATCATTCATTTGATATAAATAAAGGTTTAAAAATTTTAAATACAAATACAACCGATTTACAATTAGATAAATTTGAAATTTTAGAAATCAGCAAAAGTGTTAATAGTGAAATAAATTTAATAAATATTCAAATATTTTTTTAAAACAGCATAAATTCATATTAATATAATAAAAATAATTTCTTTTCCAATTTCTAATGTAAATTTGTTATTCAATATTTTATAATAAATTTCTATTAATATTTTATAATAAATTTCTATTAATATTTTTAATTAATTATTACCTACTTTAATCATTTTTTTGTTTATGTTTATAATTTTTCTATTCTTACATTGTTGTGTTCTGTTTTTGTATTTTGTCTATATTATTATTTTTTGTATTCTGTATATTCCTGATGAGGAAAGCTTCGCTTTTGAAACATGTTGATATGTATATGTTAATAAAGTGGTGATTACAAAGTAATTTTTAAATAATTTATTAATTACATAGTATTTAAAATGTCTTTGTCCATTTGTGATATATTTTCCTGGGATATTAATGGTGTAGTTTGTGGAAGATCTTGTTAAAATAATTAATTGGAATTGTAGGGGAATATGAAGATTAGATTTTAAGAGATGAAGAATAGCAAATTTAGCGTAGAATTGTCTAATTGTCATAACTTCTAAAAGCTTGAAAATTTCAGCAGAATCTGTAAAGTATGGTACTTGAAACATAATTAAAATTTTTGTTTTTTGTGCTTTTACTAGTCGGTCTATACAAATGTTTGTTACACTTCCCCAAGAGAGCAGTCAATATGTGATAATGTATTGAGACACAGTCAATATGTGATAATGTATTGAAACACAGTCAATATGTGATAATGTATTGAGACACAGTCAATATGTGATAATGTATTGAGACACAGTCAATATGTGATAATGTATTGAGACACAGTCAATATGTGATAATGTATTGAGACACAGTCAATATGTGATAATGTATTGAAACACAGTCAATATGTGATAATGTATTTAGACACAGTCAATATGTGATAATGTATTGAGACACAGTCAATATGTGATAATGTATTGAGACACAGTCAATATGTGATAATGTATTGAGACACAGTCAATATGTGATAATGTATTGAGAAAGAGCAAAATATATGGTCCTTTATATGCGTGGGAAGATGATCTTAATACTTTTTAAAAGAAACATAATTTTTGTTATTTTGGTTGTAATACAGTCAAACGTGGTCATTCCAGCGTAAGTTTGTTTCAATTACTCGTATGATTCCTAAATATAATCGTGTAATTTTAGGTGGAAGGTTGGGGGAAGCTGCCCTTTCTGAGTTATGCTATGTTATGTCATGATTTTATGATATGATTCAAATATTTTATTTTAATAATTCCTAATCTGTACAACATTACACTAACATTTTTTATTGTACATCCTATCACCTACTTCAGAACAGATTTCACCTAGTGAGGTCGGTAATGTATACCATACAATAATATAAATATGCATCACATATTGTATTTATATTTAAACATGCCGTAAACTGTATATACTTCAATAAACGTCGATTTATCGGCATTGAAACAGAAAATGTTGGTATTATATAGTAATATAATCTAGGTTTGTCTATGGGACATAACCCCTGGGAGTCACTTGTGAGAGCAACCACTTGTCAAACCGGTGTCAGCAGCAATGGTCAATAAATCTACTTTACATTTACAAGTGCTTTTTAATATAACACCACAATACAACATTGGTCAGGTCAAACCAACTTTATAACTGGATACTCACCATATTGGAACAACCATCAGAGAATACCTACGTCAATATAATCAAGCTGAAAAATTAATCCTAAACACGAAGACATGAGATACTAATAACATGTATAATAAGACAATAAGAACAGCTGCATTTCATTCCAAACCAGATAAGTTATTAAATAAATCATTAATGACATAAAACTTCAAATGTTTCTTATATTATCATTGCCATCTAACGATCGATTACAAAAACATTACGCATTGGAAGATAGAAATCTTCTATCTTCTGTCTTCTTCTTCTATCTATTATATAAAGAAGGATGTCCCGTGTGGGCGGTGTGTCTTTGTTTTGTATACAAATCTACAGTTTTATTCCAAGCTTGATGAAATTTTGCATACTTGACCTTCAAAACAAAAGGAAGGTCACTGTCTACATGAGATTTCGAAAGCCGCCCCCTTTCCCTTTCCCACCTCTTGAAGCAGAATTTTGATTCCTTTTTTTTTTTTAATTTTGCACACTTGACGTTCAATATAAGAGGAAAATAGGGTAGGGGTAGGGGTAGGGGTACGGGTAGGGGTACGGGTAGGGGTAAGGGTAGGGGTACGGGTAGGGGTACGGGTAGGGGTATGGGTAGGGGTACACATCACAAATTTACTCTTAACAATTCATTTCTCTAGGCAACGCAGGATACTTCAGCTAGTATACCATAAACATGTAATCTTTTTGAACCTATATTTATAAAGACAATATTGGAAGATCACAGTTTAAAGCCACTAGAACATGTTTCTTCAGTAGCATTGTCACACCTCTCCCAGACGGCGCGTTTGGAACACCGAAATACATGACTAATATGTTTTAACCCTTTGACCTGGCAATATTTGCAAATTAAACTATTTAACCGTTACTTGATTATTTTTAATTTTCTCTGAAAATCACTAACCTCCTTAAAATATCTCTGGTTGTAGCCACACGAGCAGCAGAGCAGTAAAGCGCTCCTCCAGCGATGACAGCATAGTCCCCTCCCAGCCCCCTTTCCAGGAGATCATCGCGCCCATTCACACCGCCGAGGCGGGCATCGACGTCAAATGACTACCGGACGACGTTGTCTATGATTGAGTAACATCAGAATAAGGATCACACTGTATTTAATATTATACCATACACATTGTTACTGTTGTATGTGCAACATTAGTGTGGGTTTACTCGAGCAATGTAGATGAATGCTATCCCTACTGTCAAAAGGAGGATTAATGGACCTGGACCTAGATTTCACTGGTTCCAAACCTGGTGAGGTATACATTTTTTTTATGGACTTATTCACATTTAGATTTAAAATATAGTAAATGAAAGTCCACCATTCAGAACTGTTCCGTTGGGTTGATTGAAAGAATTTCAATAACATTTTAAAAATTTAAAGAAAATAAATTTGATAATGTTATTATTAAGTACTGCGAGTATTTTAGTTTTTATTATTTTGGCAGCTGTTTCGGAATTCAAAGCCATTTTTAAACTGTGGTAGGCAACATTGCGACGATTTACTCAAATGATTTTATTTACACTTACCCAATTTTATTTTTTATTCGTTTGAAATGATTTTTTGATATTTTCGGTAAATACCGATTTACTCAGAAATAATTGTGATAATTAAAATTCTCTATTCCGTGGGGTATTTACGGTTGAAATCTGTTTTCAACGTTTTTAATGGTGGTAGGTTTTTCTTAATTGCTTTATAATGACGTGAATGCTATTAATACAATGAATTTAAGTGTGTGGTAAATCTGTGAATTATTTTAAAGAAATATATTGTTTTGATTTTGTGAAAATACTAAGAAGTGGTGAATTGATCATTTTTCCTAGTTTAGTTATTAACGTCACATTACGTTGGTTTACCTCTAGTTGCGTTAGTAAATTTAATGTAAGACCCTTTCCTTTCTCTAAATGCAATAATAAAAAAAACCAAAATAGGTACTTGCAGAACTTAAAAATAACATTATTAAATAAAAAAATCGGATATCTATCCGAGACGCCATCAAGGTTGCAATTGTGTTCGTTTAGAATTTTGTAATCATCATTAAGATAGCTACCAATAACATGGAATTAAAAAATAGAGGATGATATTAACAAAGTCTTGAATTTGAAATATGATATCGATGAAGATGACACAAATTGAACTGGTCTCATTAGCTAAGTTGGTAAAGCGGTTGTCTTGGAAAGACAGAAGTCCTGGGTTCGAGTCCCAGATGCGACTGATATCTTTTTTATTTTCTGTTGTTTTTTCGGTTTCATGTTTCATTTAGGTTATGTTAATATTATCTTCTTCAATAATTAAACATTATTAAATTTATTTTCTTTAAATTAGAGTTCTACGAATTAACCAAAATAACAATGAATTAGATTTATTTATGTTCAGTGATCAGCTCTGAATAGCCAACTTTCCTCTACAAATCTCCCTATTCTCCCCCTTTCAGTCGCCCAATATTCGGCGGAATCACATATTTAAAAAAATGTGATTCCTGTTTTATGTACATATCGTCATAGGAAAGCAATACTGCTGAGACCGCCACTAGTGTTGATTTTCCGAAACCACGAGTACCTATGTAACATTTGTGAACCATGTAATAAATATTGAATTATCTAAATATTTTAGTTTGTACATTGTCATCATAAACCAAAAATAATAAATATTTTTAACGTTTTGTCTCATCATCGTCATAATATCAAATTACCACATAATACCACATGATGCCACATGATGTCACTTCGACATTCCCTACGTAAACTAAGACATCTAAAAAAACGCAATTTTACAAGAGAACTATTTGAAGTAACAATACTAATTAATGGCTTTCATATTTTTATTGTTAGCCACCTAAAAGTTAGTAAGAAAATATACCTTTACTGGAAGTCTGTTGACACATAATTACGTTTTTTTTTGAACTACGTATTTTATATGTATTGGAAAAAAGGCAAAATACATTTTTGATAGATGTCCGAGTTTACGTAAGGACCATCGACATGATGCCACATGATGCCACATGACGCCAGATCATGCCACATGATGCCACATGATTCCACATGATTCCACATGATGCCACCTGATGCCACATGATGCCACACGATTCCAAATATAGCCACATGTAGCCACATGATGGCACATGATGTCACATGATGCCATATGATACTACATGGTGGGGTGACCACCTTTCTTCAACTGGCATTAATTCGTACTTTTTGCCGGACCAACGATATGGAGGCACCTCTATAAGATTTTATAATGTCGTCCCACAACATATTTTGTAAAAAAAAAATACATATTAAGAAGATAAAACAGAAGAGTGACCAAGAAAACATCTTTTGTGTGCAATCCCACATAAGGTACATAGTTTAATTTGCACCGTTGTTTTTTCACGACAGAGTGAAGTGTCGGATTTCTCAGTTACAATTTTGAGTAGGTACCTCAACCTAGTGAATTTTCATTGTTTTCGAGTGAATTCGTGAATCTTCGTTTGTTTATAGGACCACTGACAATTGAAATGGGGAGTTTGTCAACCAAAATCGCATTTTTTTACAATCAAATTGAAACAACAATGTATTTACATATCCTAACGTATAAAATATATGCATAAATATTAGGTCAGTTTAAAAAAAAATGTTTTGTCATGGAAATCTCACTACTAGTGGAAATTAATTAAAATATATATTTTTAACGTATGTATTACATTATATAGAGTTATGTTTTGCATTATTTTTTTATTGAAACTTATTGACACCTTTTGTTGAAATCATTCTTCATATTTCCTTATCAATACCAATATTCCTGGATATCCTAGAAATAACGTTTTTACAAAATCTTACTGCAACTTAGAGTAAAAATCAATTTCTGAAGATTCTTTTAATGTTTTCATTGGTAAAAGTCTTCAGATGTATCTGAACTTATTTGTAGCCAATACTTATCTGTATACAATTCATCTTAATTTAAAAAAAATATAGTTTAAAGTGGTTGAGAAAATATAATTGCGTTTATTTTAAAAGTAAAATGTATTCAATATAAATAAAATAATAACTTTAACATGAGATTCCTAAATGTAAAAAAAAAAAAATACATAGTAATATGATGAATAGTTATGACAATGGTCCCATTATGAAAAATACTTAAAATTGGATACCAATATTAGATTTATGTTAAACATATCGATTAATATTTATTTTACTTATATTATGTAGCTATGAAGTAAAAACAAGAAGATATTTCCTACATACCTACTTAAAAATATTTGATTTGTTTTTAGTTTAGGTTAATAATTTTAATAAAATAAACTATTTAAAAATATACTAGATAATATATTATTTATCCAACAAACTTCATAATATTTTTCTATACATCGCATTATGGGAAAATAACATGAATAATTCTAAGGATATGATTTGGAAGATCCAATATCTCTACGTAAAGTCTAAGGATAGTGTCATAGACAAACTATTTGCCCAAGAAAAAGGGATTATTTTGTCTTTGGAATAAAATTCCTGGGCATTTTACTGATTTGACATCTTCCACATGATGTCACATGGCACCACACGGCGCTACATGCTGCCACATGATGCCACATGGCACCACACGGCGCTACATGATGCCAAATGATTCCACTTGATACCACATTGTGCCACATAGTGCTACATGGTGCCACTTATAACCATCTTTACAATAATACATTTCATAGCACTCAGATTAACATTTTTCGTGAAAAATAATAAATAACTACCCTAATTCCACTCCGGATTGTCTGTTTTTAATAAAAGCGATTAAGATGGAAAATGACAGACAAAAACTTGAGATACATTTAAATCAGTAGGTATTCATTTTCACATTTCACTATATTGGCTGATGCTGATGGCCGTGAAGGTATCAAAGCTTTTGGCTTGCCATTAAGTCAATTTGTTTTATTCAGTCTAAGTTCTCAGACGAAATAGACAAATGTGAAGTAGATAACGTTGAAGATCAAGAAAGCGACCGGGAAGATGAGCCTGGACCTGGTGTCGATCCACATGGATATCTCCTGGGGGGTCATGGTGGTCCACTTCTGAGCCTTGGAGGCATCTATACCGTTCTCCACGTTGACAGTCACCGTGCCGTCGTGGGACCCGCGGCTGTTGGTGGAAGTCAGGTCGTCGAAACTCTGCGTCGTGATGGTCGGCAGATTGGACGAACTCTGCAAATGTTCAAACCATTATTGAATTGATTGGTCAAAGTGAGGCATCATTAATAAACCCAATATTTAAAGCAATTTTAACGATTGCAATGACCACCTTGTCAGGCTGTACGTTGGCATCTATGGTAGTTACAAAGTATTTGCTTTCATTGGAAATTCTATCGTAATAATATCATAATTTCGTTGACTTTTTAAAACTATTTTTTTTATAAAATAAATAAAAATATAAAATAGCTTCGTCACTTAAATGACAAGGTAATGTAATGGAGATATAAAATAAAAAATAAAAACTTAACATTATTTATCACAATTCATAATCCATTGGAAATAAAAAATAAATAAAAAAAACAAAAAAAGACTAATCATAATTTAATAGAATACCATAAGCTGTTTTCACCAAACAACTACTGTCAGGCGCGGCACCACGATCTGCTATACATACCACATGGTAGAACAGACGTGTTAGCTCAGCATAGCATGACAAGGAGTACGGTGCTGGTAAATAACATTTCTCTTGATATTTTCAACACAAACCTAGATGCAAAAAATGTATTTTAATTGTTGTCATTCCGTATATTTTCATACAAATTATTATTTTGTTCATGTGTAAATGGACGCAGTCTGTGAAACACAATTTAAAAAAAAAAATCATTTATAATCTCAAAAAAAATATTTAAGTTAATTTATAATTTTGCATTACCTTACCCCGTCCCGAAACCTATTTTTATTTAAAAATAAACAAGTGAACGTCATTAAGATATAAGTAACCGTTTACATGTATATATAATGAACTTTCACAAATAAAATATTTTAAATGATAATTTTATACCGCCGAATAGATAATTCACACCATATATTATCTTATTATCATAAAAATTATATTAAATATCCTATTTGATATCCTTGGTACGTAATCCCTATCCCCTTGGCGTCTCAGAGTAACCTTGACGTTTAAAAAATCAGGGAGAATAAATTATGTACCAAATATCAAAAGGTCAAACTAAATGCTACCACAATATATTCAGGCGTAGTAAACAAGTAAAACCTTTTTCTATTTGTGGTTTCACTTAATTATTTCTAATTTTGAAACTTTCAGACTGGCACAATTAAAATTAAATCTATGATATATATCATCGATGAGCAGGGGGCTCACTCCTGATAGCTGCTCTTCAACAAATGTTTAAACCACCAATAAATGTGAACTCTTTCAAATATATTAACACGCGCGACAGAGTACTGGATTAAGTCTTGATTAGGCTTGTCGCTATCTGTTCATTACATTTCATCCCCTCTATCCTTTTCACCTCCAATAAACTTGTCAACACCGTCTATATTAATTAATAGCCTAACTTACATGGACTGTCAGGTAGTTGTTGAAGATGGGCTTGGGAACATCAGACACTCCATCTAAACTGGAACAAGAGTGCGCCTTGTGCAGGGTCTCCATCTGCCCCAACTCCTTCCTGGCCAGCCTCGGCGTCAGAGTGCTCTTCAGGATGTATTTGCTGTTCACTTTCTTCAGCTCAACAACCTTCCTGAAAATGAGACAATGCTTTTGTGGTTAAATAATGTATAATTTACGTTCTGTCAGTTATTTGAAGAGCTGTTTAGATAAAGTTTAACATTTACCAAGATTTATAAAAGTGAGCCAGATCCACTGGGCAGGACGCGTATGTAGCAAGGGTGGATGAAAGCTGACGATCAAAGAGGTTGCTTAATATTTAATACGCAGGATAAACGAATGACTAAAAACTAAAGATAAATAGCAGGAAACTAGTAGAATCGGAGGCATTACAAAAAGACGGCCAGGACTCTCCATTTCCGCTTTTATTATTTGTTTTATTTACATATTTATTGTGAAATTTTAATCGGCATGTAGACCAGTTAATATATAAATGCGATAAACAAAAAATTTATTTACTTGCGCCTCCAAATAATGTTGACGAAGGCGAACTCCACCAGGGAGCCAAAGATGAATCCAGTACAGCCGAGGAACCAAATCTCGCTGGCTTTGATGTACGACACTTTGGGAAGGGTCTTCCCCTGGGAGGAGGCCAGTGTGATGAATGACAACATAGTGGTTGTACCTGGAATAGGAAAAAAGGCATAATGTGATTTTAAATAATTAATGTAACAGTGAGACCAACAAAAATAGAAGTCTCCGGGTAGTAGAATCTTAATTTTCTGATTTTCTTATTGAAACACAAATAAACCTTCAGCGATCAAGAACACAGTGGTTGTGTTTGGAATGGAGAAAAGCATATTGTGATTTCAAAGGATTAGTGTAGCAGAAAATTTATTAAACCAGCAAAAAGAAAACAGATAAAAGGAGAATGAAGTGTATTTTCTGATTAACGCATTGGAACATAAACATACCTAGCGCAATCCTTGGGGCCGACTGGTCGGCCTGCAGCCAGAAGGTCACCCAAGAGATGGCCACTATCATCATGGAGGGGATGAAGTAGTCGATCATGTAGAAACCCATCTCCCTAGCCAGCTTGAAGTGGAAGGACAGAGAACTGTAGTTTCCAACTGAAACAGAAGTTATGATCATTATATTAAAGAACACCTCTAATTTTATAATTTGACAAGTACCTCCACGAGGGGTTTATTACATTAAACTGTGAAAAAACTTATCTTGCAAAGGATGACTATGCCAAATATCGAATAATATGCGTTGTTTTTTCATCGTGCACTGGAAATACAGGGTAGCAGTGATGGAGATGTAGATGGGAGACAATATTAAAATATAGCAAAAAGAAGGCCGGTAGCTGTTGTAAGTGACTATTACAAAAATGTACTACGATAAAAAAGCACCTTACAGACCTACATATAATTCCGCTCACCAAATCAGCAACAGATGACTTGTTCCGACCGGACAGTAGGCGACTTAATATTTACTTTTAAAATGATAAAACTATGACGTATTATTACAAAATATTGACCGTTTCAGATAATATGCCATCTTGTTAACTAAAATTTGTCGTAAAGGGCTTTAATCTCTATAAAAGTAAGAACATAGAAAGTATGTAAAAAATTCAGGTTTCTACAGAGTTGGCAAATTATACCTAGGAAAGATAAATTAACTTAGTCTTCCATCAAAATTTTATCAGTAAATTGTGGTATTTAAGATTTGAGATTATCTCACTACTACGATGCAATACATCTCGTCTTTGAGCAGTTTGTGTTAGAGTAGTCTAAACCGTCGAGTTTGCACCTAGGCGCCGTGCGATCAATCATCTACAAGCTAAGCCATCCATAGCACAAGGAAACATTGTAAGAAAAAAGCTCCAACTCACTGAATCCTCCATGTCTCGGGTCAGTCCAATCAGCCTGCACCAGCGTCTCGTTGGTCCAGCTATTCAGCAGGTCGAACTCTGCCATATGCAGCTCAGGGGCCAGCGTCACCGGCACGTCCACCTCCCAGTGCAGCTGAACCTCACTGGAGTTGTACATCCCTGCAACACATAGCCTGCTTCACTAATACCGGCAACAACCCCTGCCAGAGATTGGGGGGATACGAGGGTAATCATCGTTTTTGAAAACCCGTAACGATGTTGAGTAATTTATGAGTATTATTGATGACATGTAGATGTTGAAAATCTCCGTTTATAATACTACCTTTTTAAGTAACAAGTTATGCTTAGTGAGAATGTCAGTAGTAAAAATCTTTGGATCAACAGCTTCTATTTCTTTAGAAAGACAGGAGCTATTGATATACCAGAAAACACCCATACACTAATCTCCATCTTCTCTTCTTTTTTTTTCTATATATAAAAACGAATGTTTATCTGTTTGTCCTCAATTTTATCGAAAATTACTAAACCTGTCACGCTGAAAATAGAACAATTTGTTTTTATCAGTGCCGCGAAGGTTTAGAGAGTACCATAATTGGAATGAAATCCAATATGTAAAACTGTTGCTATAACGTTTTAAAATTAGTATGAAAAACATTGAACCCGCCATGATGTGTTACGGTTGGCCCACAGGTATACCACTCTGGTTAGCCACGGATTACATATTCAAAAGAAGAAGGTTTGTTTGGGTAGAATATTTAAAAGATGGGAAACACAAGTAAATAAATGTTTCGAATGAAATAAAATTTTCAAATGAGTGTTTCTTTCTTTAGAGATAGCTATAGTCGTCACATGGCATTACTTTCGCTGTCAAATCAATTATGGCACCCAAACGACGAGCACAAATTCACAACTTCATAACTTTATTCTAAAACAAAAAAAAAACCGTTTTTAAATTTTCAAAAAAATTCGTCACTTAATACTATGCCTTATCTGTACCAGCAAACTATTGTCGTAGTGGATGTCAAAGTCATGATTTTTTCAGGATAGTACAATACAAGGCAGATCTGCCATTTTGGCATAGCATTGCATTACAACAGTAATGGTACTGATCTATGAAGATGCTGACTAGAATATAGAAAGGCTCTCTGATTTTAAGAACTAGTTTATTAATTTATTTTTCAGTCTCCATAAAACAATTGTACACCAATATATCACATATATTAGGGTATGTTACAATAAATAAGAATTGGTAAAAAATATATACATACATAAACAAGTATTAGAAATAACAAATAGTACAAGTGAGTAAACATTTGTATATTAATGACTTACAATACTGAAGATGATAATCTGTATCAAACGTACAAGAAGTGAAAGGCTGATAGGTAAAGTATAAAAAGTCATGGGGGCAGTTTTATAACTATTTTGTGACATGGGTCAAAAGATAGTCGTAAAATTATCAGTGAGTGATATTGAAAATATCAACGGCCAATGCAGCGTCATTGATCAGTTGAGTCGCTCTGCTGATTGGCGTGTTCTGGCCAACAGAAGTTCCCACTTTTGGAGCATAAAATAGTGCATGGGATCTCCCACGAGTATACTTGTTAGGAATCTATAAACTTACCTCTTTCAACATAGGTGGATTACCTATGGTTCCAGTGATTAATTTATGCATCTATTTATGTTAAAGGTTAGAAATAAAAATAAGATATTTAGAAATTGTACTGTAAACCGTAATTGGTTTTTTATAATATCACGAAATACAATAATGAAATTATTACTCACAGCTCTCAAAATTAATCGAGCATTCCTGCTCATCGAACGGGAACTTCTGCAGGTTCATCCAGCAGTACACGACGGCCTGGTATCTCCGACTGAACTGCACCACACCCTCAGGAGTTATGGAGACTAGCACGTCCTTGGCATCTGTGCCCATGATGGAGGAGGTCTGCTCGTTGGAGATGAAGACATGAGGGGTCCAGATCCCGGACCTGAGTTGGTCCTCTCCGACTATCAGCTTACGCGTGGGGGAATACGTCTTATAGGCTAACCGGGGGTCGAAGTAGCGCAGTTGGAGTAGGAAGTGTAGCTTAAAATGCTGGAAAAACATTTTTTTAATATATAAGTATCATTCTGAAATTTCAGTTGTGTAGCTATTAAACTACAGTAGCTTTACTACTATTCAGCATCATGAACTGGTATTCGAGTTTGGAAGGGTATCCGAAAATTAGGAAAAGCTTCAAAAAGTCTTCGCTTGCTAAAAATGTTAATTTAAATGATTTGTGATGGAGTATTTTTGTAATCCTTGTTTCGTTTCCTTTAATAATTTGCTCCTTGTATATCTGCAAACATTCTTACTTTAAAATGTGTTCTTTGCTTATAACATTTAAGAATTAAGCCCCAAATAGTTCAATGCTCCCAGTTTCATTTATTTGTCCGGTTTCACTAAATATATTTTGAATATTAAATTTTATTTTATTTATTACATATTTATGAACATTTGTTATCGGCTGACGTATTGCCCATCTCACTAGGTGTGACACGCCTGTGTTGAGATTTTGTTTGAGGCAATTTACAGGCAAGGTATTTGATGACAAATAGAATAGATTACAATTTATTATTTTTTTTCAAAAGTATACTAATTTAAAGGTATAGAAGAAGCTGAAAAGTTTATTGGAGGTGATCAATGATCTTACATTTAAAGGAACTTTTGTTTTGAGTATTTTTGATGTCACTGGGTAGGGAATTGAATAATTTAAAAACATTGTATTTAAAACTTTTTTGTCCAAGAGGTTCTACAAAATTATATTAAAAGATTTTACATGTGACTGTCTTAGGGCTCTCGTGCTTGTTCTTTCTTCAAACATATGGATATTTTAAAATTGATGCAGAGCAACATTTTTTTGAAAATGCTTTTTTTTCTCAATAAATGTAATTTTGGGTTAAAAGCTTTAAAATAGTGAGGAAGGAAAGGGGATGGAGAAAAGGAAGGTTGGAAAGTACCTGTCTATTTAGATCTGGTCACTAAACACGATTACAGACATTTAAATTAACGTTTCCATTCTTAATGGTGGTCTTTCACTTGGGCGATACTGAGAGAATGGAGTAGTTGTTACTCGCGCAAGTGTGTCAATCTGCATTATTTATTCAAATCAATTATTTCACCTACCATATCATGGGCGTCAGTGGCCTGCATGAAGTAGACGTAGACCCTGGCCAGCACGGAGACGGGTCCGTCCGTGCTGGGCCGCAGCAGCTTGTCGTAGCGGCAGCTGTGCACCAGGCGGGCCATGAACTCGGACTGCGTGAGGTGGTCGCTGTTCTCTATGGAGTTGCATGCCGGGGCGGTCGGGACGGCTGGCAAGGCAGGTGCGACTGGTGTGCTGGAAGGAAATTAAAAATATTTTAACCATGCCCAAAAATCCTGAAGCCAGTCAAATTTCGAAGTGGGTAAGGGAAGGGGATGGAGTAGACAAGTTGGGAAGTATCTGGTTATTCTCATTGGGCTGCACTGCTAAAATCATTGACAGACTTAAAGTAATGCGTTCCAAATAAATTAAGATATACATATTTGTCCATGCTGGGTTTCAAACCAGCGACCTTTAGGTCCCAGGCCAAGGATTCACCTAGAAGCCAGAGAGGTCGCCAGGAATCGGTTAAGTAAGGCATATTGGCAAAATATATAATTTATTTAAAAAATCACGTTTACTAAAATATCGCAATGCTATCATACGTAATACATTATTACATTGATAACTATTCACTGGAGAGTAGGCATACAGAGTAACAAATCTAGGCATATCTTTTCAAAATTCAATACGACGGGCAAATTGAGAATATTTCTAATAAAGCTTACTACGTGCTCGGTTTTATTTTCAGAAACCGACGTATATTTCGAAAAGCTGAAACGTACTTTCTCCCTTTTTATAAGCTGATTCGATCTCAACATGAATACTGCACCCCCATATGGACTACCTTACGGTATCCACAAAGACATTATTGAAAGTATCCAAAGGAAATTTCTGGAGTACCTCGGTTACAAAATAAGCGCATCTAAACGGGAATTCGTAAATATGCTCTCGGACTATAACGTCTCCATTCTCTTTAACCGGCGAAGATACTTGACCGCATGATCCTGTACAAAGTGTGCAATAATGTTATCGACTATCCTAACTTATTTATAAATGTAAGGATACAATCGTGAGCAGATCTAATGATTTATTCCACCTTGGTCGAACCCGCACACATACTGTCGTCAGGGACCCAACCACAAGAATATGCCAATCACATAATGGATATTATCATGGACACCGTAGAGCAGGTAATTACAAGAGATGCCCGAACACGCTAGGGGAAGAAACTAAAATAAGGAGGGGCGAGATTAGGCGGTTCACCGACATTTCATTTATAAATAAATGCATCTCGACAGTCTTCAGGCAACTCGCATTGCTCTGCAAAGAATTAGTATTTACTCCTCGAAAAGCAAATCTGATAATGATCAACTTGTCCTTTTTACAATTTTGTGGAATTCATGAAAAATCTCTTATTTTTCCCGTAGCTGTGATAACAGATCCCAAACATCCATTGAGTAAAACAGTAAATAAGAAAAAGGTTGAACTTTTTTACAAAAACCGAACATTTTGTTGGAGTATTTAGTTTAGCCCTTTTCACAAATGTTTTAAATTTGCTTTCAGCAGTCAAAATCACGCGAAAGAAACGTAGATGGCAGCCATTTCGTATCACTACAACTGTTAATGTATTATATAATTGAATAAGTAAAACACAGTAAAAAATACATTCGGACGTCAGTGATGGAAACAGACACATTTTTGATCCCCTCATTATTTACAATAAAACAGTAAGGGGTTAAATATTGTGAACAAAATATAATTTAATTTCCTTATACTGCTTTGTATGTATCGTTTTCGGTTTCCTTTTTTTATTTTCTGTCTAATAACATTGTTTTTATTTTATTTTCGTGGGTATTATGTAACCTACAAGTTGACATAATAACTCATTAAACAATTACTGTGAAAACTGTTTGGAATTAAGACAAATTTCTTCTCCATGACCATTTTGCATGTACCATTATGATCTGTGTTTTCTTCCAATAAAAAAGGTATGTAAAATAATAATAATATGAAGATTTTCGAAAAGAGTTTATAAGTTTCTCTTTCGAGTTTTATTATTTCGTTGCAGAAAATGACTACATATTAAGAACAATGCATTTTGACTGCTCGTGGAGTGAAAATAATAGTGTTTAAGTAATTTTTTTATTAATCATTGAAAATAATAATATTAAAAAATCTCGAAAGCATTAAATGGACGAATAAAAATAAAATAAAATGGTAAGGATCGTGACTGGGATTCGAACCATGATCCTCTAGTTTTGCTCTAGTTATATTCGTCTTTTTCATATTTTCACTAATTGTTTATAATATCATCATCGATGATTAAAGATTACAGTGCGGTTTATAAGCTTTCATAATTTGATTTAAATAAATTTAATATTTTTAATCATTTTGAAATGAAGTTTAGATAACACGTGACTTATCCTTTACATATTAAAATTAAATTTTCGCACACATTAACGAATGACGTACTGAACTGCATTCGTAACTATAAACCGTCAAAATTGCACAAGTCTCCGTTTGCTATTGGGAAGACGATTTGTTTTTCATACCTACCTGCCTATCCCACGAATACACATTTTAATTCTGTGTCTTTAGATAAGATTGCTTCATAGTGTAAAAGGAATTTAATAATATTATTGTGCGCGAGTAGTCTGCTTTATCTGGTAATATCAAGATGGCAATGCTCTGCCAATACACATATCCCTTACACAAACACGGCTAATGATGCTGATAAGGCAAAGGAAGAACCATAAACTATGTAGTTCGCGTGTGCTGTTTGTTCAGATATAAAACCTTTGAGAATGCCAACATCCTCTATACTTCAAACACCCACTGGAGAAGTTACAAGTTAATATATAAGTTCTAATTTTATGATATAATCCTATGAAATCATGTAGAATTGGGGGTGGACTTCAAATTTATAATAAAAAGAGACGTATTAATTGTTTTTTGTGTTTAATTCGTAGAACTACATATACGTATTTTTTAAATGAATAGAAATCAAAATTAATAATGTTATTATTAAGTTCTGCAAGTATCTTAGTTTTTTATTGTGACAGCTGTTTCGGCGCCATTTCAATGCCATTTTCAAACTGCGGTTAATCCACATTGCGATGACTTATTCATATGATTTTATTTACTCCCAACCAATTCTAATTTGGACGGATGTTTAAAATAATTATTTATTATCGGTAAAACCGATTTAGTTAGAAAATAATTAAAATTCTCTATTCCGTGAGGTACATTTATAATGTGTTTTCCCCGTATTTAAATGACAATGTTTTGTTAATTAATTTATTTAAATGTGTTATATTGTTTTGGTAGTGTGAACGTACTGAGAAGTGGTGAATAAATAATTTTCCTTACTTTATTAATGAATGTTATATTAGAATCATTCTTTCGTTTATTAATTTCCAATTGTTCAAGTAAATTCAATATAAGTCCCTTTGCTCTATATGTAAGTGTTTAGGTTCATTGTTGTCAAGCGGTATGTGATTATTCACCATTATTCTGCGAATTTTGAAAAGGTGCTTTTATTATTATAACACCGTATATGTTCTTTGAATCTATTTGAGAAAGCTCTTCCCGTCTGCCCGGTATAGGTAGCGTTGCAGTCGGCGTGGAAACATTTTAATTCGTGTATGCCACAATTATTAAGTTTAGGATATTTACTTTTTGTGATTTTTTTTATCCTTGTTCTCATATTATTATTGGTTCTAAAAGCAATATTTAAACCACATTTTAAAATTTCTTTTGTATTTTTTGAGAAATTCCTGACGTGCAAATTATACAAATTTTATAAAAAATTTATTCTGATGTTTTAATTCAAATTTAATTAAAAAATATTTATTGTACAAATAAAAGCAAAAAAAGGTTATTTATAGCTTATAGGTAGGTCCCATTTCTTACAGTTAACCAACAGAAAACATACATGTTTATATATAATAAAAAAAATACATATTTAGATAAAAAAAAATAGAGAATACAAGTGCGTTCAATCTATGTATTCAAAGTATTCGTTTAAGGTGTAATGACATTTGTTCCGAAGGAGTGTTTTTAGTGATGATTTAAATAGGAGTAGATAGTGTGTTTGTTTGGTGTTACGTGGAAGGTTATTATATGCTTTATTTGCCATATAGTAAGGTCCTTTTTGAAATATTATTTTGTTGGCTTGTGGCATTAGTAGGTTTTCTGTAAATTTCAGTCAAAAGTTTCAGTTTTTTAAAGGGGGGTCTACAAGAATCTAGATACACAGAATTTGTGATTTTTCCGGATAATGAAAACATGTTTGGCGTTGAATGAGTTTCCCCAAAAAATAATCATTGAATAGACGTATCCATAATATGCAGATATTACTGAATCGATATTCATCACTTTAAGTCAAATAAATCATTGGTAGCTTACAACACACACGTCAAACAAGCACCTATTTGCGTGATATGAAATTCATAATATTTATTTACCAAGGAAAGTCTATGTTGATGTTATGTTGAGGTGCCTACCTTGGAAAAGTAAAGATTATCAACTATATTTGTCCATGTTCTACATTATGTTAATATTTATTTCGTCAGATAAGAACTGCGAGGGAGACTGTTGTGAATAATTTTCCGACACCGTGAAAGCCTTGGAAAGTTTGTAACGATAGGTATGATTCAGAAAGTTATTTTCGTTTTCTAAAGATGGGGAAATACGCATTGCACTCAAGCTATAGATAGCTTTTTCAAGCAACGACTTTTGAAAATATTGCGTAGCGATGCATCGTTTTCAAGAAATATTAATTCTGGTATCTACTTTTTTCTGTCTGTTATTCTAGGACACCTTATATCATCTCTGGGTACTATAGGTAAGAAGATACTTTTTATGGAGTAGAATAAGATAACCCGTGTCTTAAAAAAAATTGTAAGAGGGGGGAACACAAAGACTGATTTTTAAGTATAAAATTTTCTAATCATTGTAGAAAATAATATTAACATAACCTAAATGAAACATGAACACGGAAAAAAAAAGAAAACAAAAAGATTTCAGTCGCATCTGGGACTCGAACCCAGGATCTCTGCCTATACGGGGCAACCGCTTAACCAACTTAGCTAATGAGACCAGTTCAATTTATGTCATCTTCATCGATATCATATCTCAAATTCAAATTGAACTGGTCTCATTAGCTATGTTGGTTAAGCGGTTGTCCCGGATAGGCAGAGGTCCCGGGTTCGAGTCCTAGATGCGACTGAATTATTTTTTTATTTTCTGTCGTTTTATTCCGTTTTCATGTTTCATTTAGGTTATGTTAATATTATTTTATACAATGATTAAATATTGAAATGAGGTAATTAAATCTCAATAAAAATAATTAAAAATTGAATAAAATTATCTATTGACTCTGATGCAGCAAATATCAAGAGCTGCACATAGACACCGCCCTCTTAGAGTTCGAGGCAGTTCCCAATCGACAAATATTACTTTAGCGGTCAATGTTAAAGGAAATCAATTATTGTGATCGCAAAAATATTTCGGACCTTTGCATTAATGTTACTATTGCTTGATACTTGCTCCCACTTGTCTAGGTCAGGCGTCGCACGCCTCTCAGAGGACGGAGCTGTACTTCAGCGAAGGGATCATAAACGGATAACTATTTGACAAATGCCTCGGATTGCCACACAGATGTCGTGGGATTAATTCTTCTGCTATCTAAGTCCTCTATCACGACACATCCAGAATTCTCTTTTTAGTATGGTGGTGCGTTTAGAAAATATTGTCGGGTTATTCGTAACCAGTTAATGTTTGTGTTTTTCCATATGTTGCCTATGCACTAACGATCGCGATCCATCCTCGTGGATCGGGTAATCTATGCTTTCTCTTGAGAGATTGCTCATTGCATCAAGTTATTCACATTGTACTCGTATCTTCTCTGAACACATTTTTCTTCATAAAATAACGTACCTGTTATCACTAACGTTGTTTTTTTTTTTAAATGAAATTACAACACATTTCTAAAAAACCATAAAGATATTTATTTATAAGCAGAAAACGCTATCGTATTTTTATGTCCTGGATTTAGAACGTACTACTTACTTGAAATACAAATCGCCTGAATGAAGATGTTATAAAAAATACCTTGAAAACAATATGTATGACGAAGGTAGCGTCATAGACGTAAAGTATTTTTCTTAGCAAAGGGAATAAATTCTCTTATATAAACAACCTTATCCATACTGTGTTTGCCGTAATAAAATTTCCGCAAACATCATTAATTTAACGTTCAATTTAAACATTTGTTCCCCGTGACGTCAGTCGTGATATCTTTCCAGAATTTTCTTTATCTCGTTTTGGTCAGTAGCCGGTTTGACATACTTTGTTTTTTAAGCCTATTCGAATTTTTTATCGTGCTCTTGGGATTATGAAGATCACGAAAATGATGAAAATTACCTTCTGAGGGTTTTAGAAATATTAACATTTCCACGTCTATTTGAATAATGTTCACTTAATAAAATTGGGTTGTTAAAAAAACTGTAGGAAGGTACCTACCTACTTCTTTTTGAAAAATAGGCATTTTTTTCTGGTTCATGACAATTCGGTACACTTTTGAAATGCGGTATAAAGTTTGAAAAAAAACCTAATGTTAAAAAGTGTTCTTAATTTCGTAACAGTTACATTTCGATTAAAAACATGATAAAGGACAATAATTATACCTTTAATATATATTCCTAACTACAGAAAATACACAGATTACAGAAAAGTTGAACACGAAGCAAAATAACTGACGAGAATCTAAAATATTTACGATGTATTTAGTATACAGCAATCATCACGATCTTTTGAAAACAGATTAACAATATTATACAACCAATCACAACACTAATTATAATAAGGTAAATTTATACCTCACGAGAAACATAATTATTACTTTAATCATTGTAGAAAATAATATTAACATAACCTAAATGAAACATAAAAAAAAACGACAGAAAATAAAAAAATAAAAAATGGGTACAAAAACAAATTATTAATATAAACCTTTGCCATTTACATGGAAATAGATAGATTTAAATGGAAGCCAGTGTGCCTTTGACTTAGTATCTTTGATTCTAAATCCGAGAGAGTAAATCAAATACAGCGCTCTGTCTTTCTTACACTGCCTGGATTGTTGTAATTTAAGCCCCGATTGACCAGACTTTCGGATAACGGCACACGACCAAATCGCATTTCTTGTGTTCTATTTTATTCTGTGTTCAAATCACGTTGGGGTCACCATTGAAGCGTGTGATAATCACCTTTGAGTGATTTAGTATGAGGATGCATGCTAAATAGAAAGGGTTTACTGTAAGATGTAACTGAATTTAATTAAAGTAATTATACGGACAGCTGATATTGTAGTTTGAAATAATATTTTTATTATAGTTTGAAACGCTGGAAGAAGGCGCTGTTGCCTGTAACCGTGGCTTCGGAGAAATGCCCAGAGCCAGAAACTATCCGAATGTTAGATGTGCTCTTGTCGTTGCCAATGCTAGGTTCATAAATATGAATGATAACGGTGCCTTGCTACAAAACTAATTTCTTAAAATGTTCATATAATAAAAATGAAGATTTTTTATTTTTAATAATAGCGCTAAAATTATTAATAATATCACTAAACTTATTAATAATAGTACTAAGCTTATTAATAATAGCACTAAACTTATTAATAATAGCACTAAACTTATTAATAATAATTTTTCGAAGGAAGCAATCACTTTGTGGCTTGACATTATAATTTAAATAAAAAAATGTTTTTGTTTTAAGCCACTTTATTTTTATACATATTTATGCATTCGAAAAATGTACTTGTGTGGAAACGTTATGTCGATGATGTATTTTGCATTTGGATAGGTACAGAGCGCCAGTTAAACACTTACCTATCACTCCTCAATTCCTTCCATAACCAAATCCAGTTCACATTAGAGATAGGTATAAATTCTTGTTTAAATTTTCTAGACCTTTCTTTATCTATTATTAATAACAAAATTAGCTTCAATATTTACCGAAAACCTACGTTTACCGACACCATAATACATAATACCTCCAACCATCCTATGTCACATAAACACTCCGCTTTCCATAGCAGGATTCACCGTCTGGTCACCATCCCACTATCTAATAATAATTTCTCTAATGAACTCTCTACAATTAAATTAATAGCTAATAATAACGGATACAACCATAATATAATTGACAAAATCTTATCAAAAAAACTTCGCCGTATTTCAACAAATAAATATATCTATAATGATCTACAATCTAATAATAATAATAACTTAACTCCCAAATGGCGCAGAATTTTGTATATTAGTGAATTTTCTTCCTTGTGCACATCAAAACTCCCATCAGAAATAAAACCAGCTTTTTATACCAATAATAATTTAGGCAAACTTTTAATTAAGTGTAAAGACAAAGAAGAGACATTAAGCCATTCTGGCATCTATAAACTTAATTGTAACGATTGCCCGGCAATTTATATAGGTAAAACCACGAGAAACGTAAACATTAGAGTCAAATAACATATTAGATGCTTAACAAGTATAGGTTTTTCAGAATTCGCCGAACATTTAATTAATACTAACCATAATTTTGATAAAAGTACAGGAGTACAATTAATACATAAAAATAGTATAGGCTTGCGCCTTAATAACTTAGAAGCATTAGAAATATCAAAATCAAATTAAAATAATATATGCCAAATTTTAAATAAACAATTAGATTTAACCCAAAGTCCGATTTTAAGGATGTTCCCTTTCTTCCCCTCCCCTCCCCCTACCTCTCTATCTACCGCACTACCCCCCCCCCCACTGTGATGCTCTGTCCTGTTCTACCCTATCGTGCTGTCTCTTTTCCTCACTTTCTCTGTCTCCATTATGATATCTCTGTATTTTAATTATAGTTTATATGTGTACATTCCTGAAGAAGGTTGAGTCCAACCGAAACCGGTCGAATGCATAAATATGTATAAAAATAAAGTGGCTCAAAACAAAAACATTTTTTTATTTAAATTATTAATAATAGCACTAAACTTATTAATAATAGCACTAAACTTATTAATAATAGCAATAAACTTATTAATAATAGCAATAAACTTATTAATAATAGCACTAAACTTATTAATAATAGCACTAAACTTATTTTCAGTATCGCCTCTGTGAGAAACCGCCATTACAAACGTTGTGTTGCTTGACATGCCCTTAGCTAGGTTTAGTGACCAGATAAGAAAGGTCTGGTACTTCTCAACCTTCCTCTTTCCCGTTTCCTCCTCCGCCACTTCCACCAGTTTAAAAACATTCCCCAAATGGGGGTTCCATAGTTACAAGAATTAGTAGTTGGAAGTAATCTGGAAAATCACAGAAAAAAAATACGGCTGTTTTTTTCCTCTTTATCATCTGATAATTATAAAATCATATATGATATCATTATGACAGATCGATACATTATATAATGCATTTAGTGTCGTTTTAATAATTATTGACTACTCAGCTTGAAAACAGACTGACAATAAAGTAAGCTATCTCAAAAATGACAAAACGTCCTGACTAATTGCAAATTTCATGGTCGTCTCGGACTGTGTGCCAGTCGAGAGAACTGAGATGTCATGGCTATTGTCTTACGTAATTTCCGATCATCGGTCTTCTTTTGACATCCACAAATCATCTCGATATTACTGATGATGTTTTGCCTGGTTACTTCAAAAGAATAACGTTGTTTTGGCAAACGGTTAAGTGACTTAAATAAGGCAAACGGTTTACTTAATGAGTTAGACCCCGGCGTCAAATAAATTAATTATCGATTATAACTGTCTAAATTATCATCATAAAATAACTAACTAACCATCACACCGTTTCTTCGCAGGGGTAGGCAGAGAGGACGGACCGCCAAACAACTCGATCTTGGCATACACTTCTTGCTTCATTCACATTCATTCAAGACATTCATTCATTCTGACATGGACCGACTCAAGTATTTGATTCACTTGATCGTGTCATGTCTTCCTGGGATGAATTCACATTTGCGTCATATATTCTCCTTACACTCCTTTCTTCGTTCATTCGCTCTCCATGCCCGAACCATCTAAGCGTCCATTTCTGAATGTTGCGCTTACATCATACATGGTTTTACCACACATTCGTCTCAGAGATCTCATTTCTACAGCATTCAGTCTATTTTCATCCTTCCTCTGCTAGTTCCATGTCTCACTTCCATACATCAGGGTTGATATCAGGACTCCATTGTGGACTGCTAGCTTCGCTTCGTTGGACAACTTTTTAGCGCCAACCGCGTTCGGTCCTCCGTTAATGGATTCACCCTTCTTTCAATATCCCTATCAGTCTTTCCATCTCTCGTGAACATACTTCCCAAATACACAAACTCATCGACCTGCTCCGAGTATTCATCATTCACAACTATATTGCACACTGTTTTCATACTCTCTCTTTCAAACACCGTGACTTTAGACTTACTTACATTCTTCATACGTACTTGGTTCATCCTAGATACGAGGGACTGTAGATCTTCCATACTGTTAGCAATCAGTACCGCATCATCAGCATACAACAGGCAACATACTTGCAGATTACCATAATAATTATGGGTAATATAATCCACGGAGAGTCATGGCCGCTTCTGGGAAACGTCTCCACTTCTACCAATATCTGCTGTCTCCCTCCAGTTGCTCATGTGATGCATCAAAATGTGGTGCTGACATCCACACCATCTACATAGCTGGGTTAAGCAGGATTTATCTCATTAAATTGTTGAAATCGTATTATTTTCATTTCCTCCAATAAGGAACTCCAGTGAAAAATATTATGGCCAAAATAATCACATTGATCAGCTAACGCCGATGCTGAGTATATAAGTTTTATTATACAATATATAATTATAGGTAAAATTTATAAATCGTTATTTAAAAGTGCATAAAAACTCTTTCATTAAAAGGCCATGTTAGGTTGGTACCATTGCATTCGGAACATCTGACATCACGGGTTTCGGCCGGGTGTATTTCAGTTTTGGATTTGTATGGAAATTTTTATTTGTTGATTTTGTTTTGTATTTTGAAAAGGCATTTTATTAGTTTTGGCAATATTCAAACCTAATTTAGGTGACTGTTAGTTCTATAATTGTTTTTTAATGTAAAAAAAAATCAATTAAGGGAATACGAATATTTATGGGAAAAAATCAATTGTCAATATATGATAAAATTAAATACTATTATTATTCTTTGAGTTAGAGTTTCTAAATTAGTACATAATTTTATAACTTATATTTAGTTACAGTTTTATTATGAAAAGAATATAAAATGATTTACGGTAAAGCACATCCTTGTTCTGACATTTGACATTCTTACCTTAAAACCGACCGACCAAAGATTTGGAACGTTTTGGCAGGCTTTGAAAATGTTTAACTTATTAATAAAAAAATATACTTAATTTAAATTATTTTATCAATGAAAACTAACTTGTGAAACTAAACGTGGTAATTATGTTAGAATGTTATTATTAATCAGAAGGAATAAAAATAATAAAAATACAGAGTACAGTTCCTTATTCATATTCCAATCAGAATATTAACTACAAATCAAAGATCCAACCATTTCAATAAGGAACTCCAATATATATGTATTATTCTATTTGACCTTCTAACTTAATTACCAGGATTTTTTATTTTTAAAGTTCGTTATCATAATTAAATTAATTATTAAAGTTAGATTTTTAAACCCACCAAAATGACCGGAATCCGAGCGGTAAGTAGCGCTGACGTCACACAAGTGTCATACACACTGGATAAATTTAAACAGAAAGAATTTAGGCGCGAACAACCGCGTAACGTCGTTCCGGTGGTACCAATAAAACAAGGCGTTCTGGTGAAATGGTTTTTTATTCTCTTTTAAATAAAGATTTTTAAATTCTACGTATACATAATAAAACGTATATTCACAATAGGCGTTTGTTGATCCATATAAATATACAGTTTTCAAGTCACAATATTACCTATCTTTTAAATATAAATAATTTTGCGTTGATCAGGTTTTATGAATTTTTCAACAAATAACTCATAATAGAAATGGTGTTACAAGTTCGAGGGTTTTTGCTGCTTTAAATAACACATGAGTAAATATTCTACTTTTTAGTTTTCTATCATATAACATTTAAAGAAGTGTATATATAAATATTAATTATATATTAAACGAGCATAAGGCTTTCATTTGCGGGTTAAATGAAGAAAAACAATATTAATTATGCCTGTTATGCCGGTATTTAAAAACAAGGTGATTCTTTATAACCGATAGTTAATGGAAATTTCGACACACTCTTCTAATGATGGCGGCCACAGAAGGTCAATACTTCTTTATGAATATGAAAGGAAAGGGCATTATATTCTATATAGATTACAACGAGAACTATGAATTACTGTAACTAGTTATTTTTTTTTACTTTTATCTGCGATTGCATGTCCAAATACAAATGTTTATTAAAGTCAAGGGCACTATTACCAATGTAATGTCTTCGAGAAACGGAGTGCTATGGATTATT
The DNA here is from genome assembly GCA_022606495.2 of Halesus radiatus. NCBI lineage: Eukaryota > Metazoa > Arthropoda > Insecta > Trichoptera > Limnephilidae > Halesus > Halesus radiatus. Next base: position 528 of record JAHDVE020008471.1, on the reverse strand, counting down.
GATTGTTATTGTGTTTAATTCGTAAATTAATTCATAAATTAAAACAAAATTAAATAAGCGAAAATTGATAATGTTATTATGAAGCTGTTTTGGCGTTCACGGACAGTTATATAATGGTTTTGAACAACAAAAGAGCTGTCGCAATAATTAAAAACTAAAATACTTGCAGAATCTACTAATAACATTAAAACTTCTTTAATAAAAAATATTAATAATATAATAAAACAGATATAAAATTTATTTCCACTTTTACCGTAACCGGTTTCAGCTTGTTAAAACCATCTTCAGACTGGTCTAATGGCTTTAACAAGCTGAAACCGGTTACTGTAAAATAAAATAAAAGTGCAAATTAGTTTTATATGTGTTTTATTATATTATTATTATGGAATTCCACCATGAATTATCAGTTGCGAAAAAAGAAATAATAAAATTACTGATTGACTTTGTGGCACCATTTTAATTAACTAACTAACCATCAGGCCGTTTCTCCGCAGGGGTAGGCGGATAGGACAGACTGCCAAATAACTC
>JAHDVE020008470.1:0-32548 GCA_022606495.2 Halesus radiatus | reverse complement strand
TATCGTATTATTATTCTATTTCTTAAACTTTATGTGTATATATATATTTTTTTATAACTATTGCATGTATATTTTGTATGGAATTGGCCGATAATCGCACTTCCGTCATCACTGTCTCCATTTATCAGATCGAAGGGCTCATCATCCGTAATGTCGCCGTCCTTTGATACATCGTCCACGATAGAACTAAGATCCGACATGGTGAAATATATCGTTTTTATTTATTATAACAGGACAAACAATATATATATATAGTGCACAAGATGTGAGCCAATGCAATACACCACTCTCAAATGGAACACGTGCTCTTGTAAGGATCAACAAACGCATACTGAAGAAAGCAGCGCCTAAGCGCTTTGTCGCAATTTTGGTCACCAACGCTCGGAGTTCCATAGCGCTGCACCGCACTCTAACGGTTAATAATATTTTATTGATTTTGCGTTTATTGAGGAAGTCTTTTTTATTAAATTCTGAAAATGTTATGATCTGTATTTTACTCTATCTTTATACTTATTAAAAACACGAAACTCAAGGCATGGTCACTTATTTTCTTAGAGTTCGGGCTAATGCTCTATTTTTATTGTCTGATTTTAATAAGTAGTTGTTACAAATTATTAACACTAACAACAAACACACACACACTTAAAATTATTTAGCTATTTCATCAGTCCGATTCTTTGAGAAGCTATTCCTAATCGTGTCGGTATTGTCCCCATAGGCCGACGGTCCTCCGGTAGAGCCTGCTGCGTCTGGACAAAACAGATAAGGTTCGCTCCCCGGAGACACTGTGTTAGGCTTTAGAGGAGCATGTGGGAGGTGGGTGGAGGGAAGGGGGAGGAGCTATCCGAGAATAGGGCGGGTAGGTACTAGGTACCTTGTGATGTGTTATTATAATTAATTAAGTGCGGGGAATTGTTGTCGGGGTTTGGTTATTGTTGGAGAAAGTGTTGAATGGTGTCTTAGTACTGAACCAATTTTATCTAAATTTATGTCGAAAATTAACATTGGACCTTTGGCCTCCCAGTTTCCAGCAGGCGAATGGAATTTATTTTCATTTCATGAAAGAATTTCGGTATATAAAAATGTTACAAGCGAAGAAGGGGAAAATGACCTTCCTTCGGGCACACAGACACGCCCACAACACACTTATCTCTATTAATATTCTGTATTTATTTTCAAAAGGAGCCCTATATCAAATTTTGGCACATAATATTATGTAAGTATTCAAATATTCCGTAGCAAATTATCAGTAAAAACAAATCAAATAATGCTTCAACATTCAAAAGAAAGGAAAAAAAACTGTATGTATACATATGTATCTGAATAGTGCTATGTACTGAAAAGTTGTGATTGCGCATTGATGTTGAGAGTAATATATTTTTTTAATTTATGGTAGTCAAGAAATATGTGGAGATTTAGGTTGGGACAAAGATTATTAAATGCTTGAAGAACAAGGGAAATTGGTGAATTTGCTGCAGCGTATTATACGGTAATATTGTACGTTCCGAATATTTATTTGTCTATGGTTTTGACATAGCCATAAAATGGAACACGGCTAACTTAATGCGAAAACGCAGCGTACTGTTATTATTTTTTCGATTTAAAAAAAACAGTCAATAAAAAAAAAACGAATAAAAAAATATGGCCCACTTTTATTGCGAAATCCTTAAAAGGAATATATCATCGTTTTTATTGCGAAATCCTCAAAAGGAATATATCACCACTTTTATTGCGAAATCCTCAAAAGGAATATACCACCACTTATATTGCGAAATCCTCAAAAGGAATATATGACCACTTTTATTGCGAAATCCTCAAAAGGAATATATCACCACTTTTATTGCGAAATCCTCAAAAGGAATATACCACCACTTATATTGCGAAATCCTCAAAAGGAATATACCACCACTTATATTGCGAAATCCTCAAAAGGAATATATGACCACTTTTATTGCGAAATCCTCAAAAGGAATATACCACCACTTATATTGCGAAATCCTCAAAAGGAATGTATCACCACTTTTATTGCGAAATCCTCAAAAGGAATATACCACCACTTTTATTGCAAAATACCAGAGTTTTACTTAAAAATAACCCCATTTTGACACATAAATAACGCGATTTTCGTGAAAAATAACGCAATTTCACCGAAAAATTACACCACTTTTCCTCAAAATTAACACGAATTTTTCAGGTCCCTTCTCATCACGAAAATTGACTAAGAATGTCGTTAGGCCACGCGTGGCTCGGCGCAAATGTGTTCTCTCTCAGTACCAACAGTTATTAACAGATAATGACCGCGAGGCCGGGATTACCTGCCCTGCCTGACTAACTGCCCGCACGTACGGAGAGCGGGTTCGGAGGTATTTAGGGACACAGGACTTAATGAAATAATGGCGGGAGAGCGGGGACTGGCTAACTTGGTGCCCCAAAATTTGCATTTATCATTCGGAACATCGGAAATAAAAATGATACCGTGATGTCATGTTATTAGGGAGTTTGCACATTGATGTGGGAGATTGTACAGGAAGATTATAATAATTTTTTATTACAAAATTTCTTAATTCCTTATAAAATTACAAATCACATTTTTTATTTTTTCGACCTCCGGACTAGGCACTTGTCCGTGTTTTGGAATATTGCACAGTGAAATATATTAAGCATGAAAATAAATCATGTATATATAAAAGGCTATCCTATAACAGCAGGAATTATAGAGAAACAAAGATTACATATTTATAAATAACTATCTGATGTGTACCCGGCCTTGCTCGGAATTTTTTATTTTTTTTTGGAATAACGTTGTGAAGTTGTGAATTCTTGTTTGTTGTTGGGTGTCATAATTGATTTGACAGCTATCTACTATCTCTAAATAAAGAAACAAAAAAAATCATTGGAAAATTTTATATTTATTTTTTCTATATATATTTAAATAAAAAAGTTCATAAGTTGGTAACTACTTGTGTTTCCATTTTTTAAATATTCTACCCAAACAAACCTTCTACTTTTGAATATGTAATCTGTGGCTAACCGGAGTGGTATATCTACGGGCTACCCTCAATACAACATGGCGGGTTCAATGTTTTTCATACTAATTTTAAAACGTTAAAGCAACTGTTTTACAATTTGTATTTCATTCAAACTACTCTTCAAACCATTCCGGTACTAATAAGATTAAACTGTGCTAGTTTCAGCGAAACCGGTCTAGTAATTTAAATTTGTAAGTGGACTAAAATACATTTATAAATATATAGAAATTAATCCTTCGAATATGTAAAAAAAAAATAGTTACATTTATTTATTGCATACCTTATTAGTTACATTTATTTATTGTATACCTTGTATATAAGTTACATTCATTTATTGTATACCTTGTATATTAGTTACATTTATTTATTGTATACCTTGTATATTAGTTACACTTATTTATTGTATACCTTGTATATTAGTTACATTTATTTATTGTATACCTTGTATATTTTTCGCTGTAATAAACATTAGAAAAAAAAAATGAATGAATGCTCCCTATATACTCGTTTAGTCAGCATACAATGAATGTCCGTTTTGTTAATAAATAAAGATATAATGTGTAGCTTCTTCAGATTAAGAATTTTATCAATTCTAAATAAATAAGTACGAGTATGTTGTGGCCCAAGTTGTGAAGATACTTATGTTATTAGTACCACGTTTAATGCCCGCTACTGTATTTAGTGCACTAGCTGTTCTACCCGATTTCACCGAGTTAAAGCACTCATTAGAAAATAAGGAAATCCACTGAAAAATATAACGGCTTTAAAATATGTCTTCATATAGATCAGCAAATGTCGATTCTGAATATATAAATTTATTATATATAATTATAAGTAGAATTCATAAATCGTTTTCTAAAAGTGAATAAAAAATCATCCCATCAAAACACCTTGTTATGTAGGTACCATCGCATTTGGTAACATCTGACGTCACGTGCGCATTCTGTTTTTGAATTAGCATGGACATTTTTTTTCACTTTTGTTTTGTCTTTGTATTTTTTTAGTTTTGACGAAATTTAATCTTAATTTGGGCGATTTTTACCTCGATAATTGACGTTCAATTTAAACAACTATTATTAGTGAAATAAATTAGAGTATTTATGATCAAACCAATTATCAATTCGGATATCACGATAATATTTATACTCAATACTATTATTATTCTTTCAGTTAGAGTTTCTAAAAAAGTTTTTTTATTTTTATTTTTTAGTTATGGTTTACTATTAATAGAATATAAAATTAAGTATGGTAAAGCTCATCTTTATTTTGACATTTGACATTCTAACCTCAAAACTTATAAAAACCGACCGACCATAGATTTGTAGGTTTTGGAGGGTTAAAATTAATTTAAAAACGAAATATATTTTATGTATTCAAGTTAGAACGTCATTATTAATAAATAAAAAAAAATAGAAAAAAATTGGACCGGAGTTCCTTCTGACGGATTTAAAATAGAGCGTTTTATACTTTGGGATGCGTTGACCTAATAAGAATATTTACTGTAAAGTCTGTGCAAATGTTATATCGAATGAGCTCACCGTTCAAGGTTTTTGATGATTTGGGATTTTATTTCAGTTCTGATCCAGGCGTTTATTGAATTTGAAGTTATTGTATGTACATTGGATTACCCGCTTCAGTGGTAATATTTATTTTTTATTGTATAATATTAATTACATACAATGGGCACTTGTACCCGCTAAGCCACTGCAAGTAGTTTTTCAGCAGGAGTTATACAATATTATATAATACAACAATAAATAACAATCATCATACAGATGTAGCTCAAAATTAGAACAATATTATAGGTGATGTACTCGTATGTTGTGATCAATGTACACAAGTTGAAAAGAATGTTAAAAAATATATGAAAACAGCGTAAAAGTTTTGTTATAGAGATACTAGAGTCCAATTACATAATACCGACTTAAATAATATTATAAAAATATCTAAATATCAGCAAGTATTAAACAAATTGAAAAAAAAAACAATAGTACAGTTTTGTTACAGTGGGGATAGACTTAATAAAAAAGTAGCACTTAAATAATTTTAAAGATACCCACAGCTATTAAGGAGATATACAATCAAGGATCATATTTGTTCAATAGACAATGTAAGAAAGAGCAAAATAGCGTAAATACAGCAGATTGTCGAGGGGTAAGGCTCTCGACTACGAATCCGAAGGTCGCGGGTTCAAATCCCCGGCGTGCGCGAGTAAATTTTATTTAATTAATTTGTGTTGTTTCGCAATTAATTAAATAAAAATAATATATAGTATATTTGCGCACGTTCCATAGTTACTCTCAGTATCGCCCTGGTGAAAGACGACCATTCAGAATTGAAGCGTTGCTTGAAATGGCTTTTAGCCGTGTTTGGTGACCAGATCTGAATAGCCAGGTATTTCCCCACCTTCCTCTTCCCCTTCTCCTTCCCTTCCCCAATACCTTCAGCCTCACAACATTCCCCAAATGGGAATGCCATAGTCTCACTGGTTCCAGACGGTTGGGAGCAGTTGTGACTTTTGTGCGGTATTCATATATAAAAAATAAATAAAATGTCAAGGAGCTAAACAACCAAAGTTATTTACCATCAGCACACAAGGTCACTTTCCAAAAGCTAGCACTTTAACATCAGTGAATATTTCGTCATAGAGCAATTGTTTTTGAAATTCGCATGGTAACTTGTTAAATATAAATTGAATGTAGCTAAAAAGGGTTTATTTATTTTAAATATCTATTTCTGCACCGAGATGTTCCGGATTCCTCCGGTTACGTGAGTTCGGGCACTATGGGACCTATCAATCTGAAATTTTGGATTTGTTTTCATTTTGAGGGCCTTTGAAAAAAAAAATCATTTTCACTTACAACGACATCAATATAGTCGAATTTTTCAATTTTAGCACTCTAGCTCGATCAACAGTCACGAGCCGCTCGTTACGCTTTGAAGTGTCATCCTTGGATACAAGCTACCGTTTTCTAAGAAAGCGGTGCTGTTATCTAGCGGTCGTGATATGTCGTGATGCGCGGGCGTAATAAAACGGCCGTCTTAACGGTGACCGGAGATGCCAAGTTAGACTGCGAATAATAATAATAATAATAATTGGTTGATTTGTATAGCGCCGGTTTTGTGAAAAATCACCTCAAGGGTGCTGTACAAATATTACTTCACATTCTTTAACTAATTATGTACAGACAGGTACAGAAAAAATACTTACCTGGCAGGTCGCTTCAGAAGAACACAGTTTTATTATAAAATTTAAGTATGGAGATGAAAATTTTACAGTTGCTATTTTATCCTCCTTTTCTATTGATGTTACATTTATTAGAAGATTGGTGGCACAAGAGGTGTTGGTATTAATTGAAATATTTATAATTTTTAGGACTGGAAAATATTTTAAAAAAATGGCCTTAAAAAGCGTAAGAAGCTTTTAATAGATATTAACTTTTTTATTTTTATTTTTACACTTTTAGTTATTTATAGTGTTGCGAGCTGTGGAAGAATTTGCGCACCGATGCGTGAATTTTTAAACTTTTTCTATTTAATGACTTTAGGTAAACACTATCCGGCTGTCCTAGCTAAGCAATTTACGGCTGCATTTCTTTAATTTATGGATACGATTGTCTGAAAAGATGAGTTTTAAGTTTAGTTCTGAATTCTGTCGAGTCTTTGATAATTTTTAAATCATGCGGAAGTTCATTCCAGCCTTTAGGTCCTGATACACCGAAAGCACGATCACCAAACTTAGTATTAGGCGTGCGCTTTGGTTCCTTCATCCTCCCGATGGCTGATGACGCTGCTGACCTAAGAGTGGACTGCCGTGAGTTGGTATTTTCATGAATACACAGTTCTGATAAATAAGCCGGAGCCATTCCGTTAAGTGACTTAAATACCACCCAGCAGATCTTGAACTGGATTCTTTCAGGACATTTGAACTAGGGGAGATTTTTGAGATGTTCTAAAATGTGAGAATATTTAGATACGCCGGTGATGAGTCTTGCTGCAGCGTTGAATACTGATTGCAATTTGTTAATTTGGTATTTGGGAAGACTTGCATATGTTGCGTTGCAGTAATCTAGGCGTAACAACGTACGAATTGACAAGCAGTTTAGTAGCCTCTGTTGGCAAGTTTCTCCGTACTTGCTTTTATTTTCCTCAATTGAAAGAACCCTTTACTTACAGTTCTGTTTATTTGACCTGTAAGGGAGAAGTCCGCATCCAGATTGACACCGAGTAATTTAACACACGTCTGTGACAGTCCAGATTTGTACCCATAGAGAACGTTTAAGTGACATCATCCACCGCTACATTACGATTACTAGATAACAGCACCCCTTTCATAGGAAACCCTAGCTTTACTGGTAATAATGTCATCCCTACAGCGTCGCTTGCCTGTTATTTGTAATCCCACCGTAATGCCAATACGATGCTACGACGAGTCTTACGGTTCCCGTAAATATATCTACGTCTATGCATACAGAAGCCAGACGCATTATAAATAATATTTTTTCAGACTGTAGTAATAAATTTTCAATTCCACCCCTTTATGAATATGATAATAATCCCCTTCGATCAATGTGCAATAATTTTTATACATAAAATCAATTTAGCCAATCAATTACCACAGCCAGATGTTTCTTGGCTCTTGTTCCATTAGCACATTTTCCGCCTAATTCTCGCCTAATCGATTCGCCCCTGATTCCATTAGCATATGATTTTAGGTTTTTGGATTTTGGTTAGGGACACAGCCGGGTATCTAACACCTGATTATTGCTACCATAAAATGCGCCGGACATGGTAATCAGATAATGTGGCGGACCCCCGGGAGATACTAAATCAAATAGGATACTCATTTTGCCTTGGAGAGGCGCACTGAATTTGAATATGAATTTTGACCGCAGAATACTTTACGGGGTTGGCTGTAAAATAACGGCTTTTGATGTATCGATCTTTTTTTTAAAAAATAATACCTTTTTGATTTATTATGTTTTCCCGATGGCATGACGTCGGATTTTTTAAATATTATTATTATTATTGCCACCTCTGCCTGCTCTGAATCTTCGAGACATCTGAACAAATTAAATCATTTTCACCCCGATTTCCATTTAAATTTATTTTATATTTCTCTTAAATATCACTTTTAATTTAATTTTTATAATTTTTTTTTATTTAAACTTTACTCAGATTTTATCTAAATTTAAATTTTATTAAATTTCATTTAAATTTCATTAAAATATCATTAAAATTTCGTTTAAATTTCTTTTAAACTTCATTCAAATTTCATTTAGAAAACTATATTTAAATATTATTTCAATTTCATTATATTTTTATTTAATTTCATTAAATTTTAATTACATTTCATTAAAATTTCATAATTTTTTTATTTCATTTCATTAAAAAAATCTAAATTTAAATGCAAATTCAATAATTTCAGTTTAATATTTATTTGTTTCTAAAAACATATATGTCTACCCCTAACCGAATATGCACTATTTTCTGCTGCGTTTTCAATAGAATTTGTATAAGTGTTAACATTTACCGTAGGAGAATATATCGTTTTTGTGTTGATTATCTTAGCGGTGAAATGATTAGTTAGTTTAGTATTTTCCCAGTGTTACAACTGGGTCCCTTCCAGTGAGTGAATATAATGCAAATATTTTATTGAAATATGAATGGGAGTGGAAAGAATAAACTGATGGGTATTGCTCTGAAGGTGGAGCTTGCGAGGGAACCGAATATCAGAGACAACTCACTCCAATGTTATGTTGCTTTCAGTGTGGGAGAAATTGTAAATGATATTATAGCGTAGTGGGTGGGACTAAACATCACCCAGACATTACTCATGGACCTCATTTTCGAATTACTTTTATTTAAGTCAAAATAATACAGTGCATTGTTTTGCTTCGAAGCATTTAACGTTTTTTTACTTCTTCAATAAGGGGGAAATTAACTGCGTAGTTTATTTTTAGGTAGGTGTTTGTAGATAAATTAAAATCGTACTCGTATATAATATACAAAGGAGGTAGAAAGAAGTAAGAAGCAATATTCTAATGCTAACTTGCAAATAATTTTTCTAATTTTCGTGAAGCCGGTTGTGGAACTGAAAATTGCTTTATTTACGGTAAAAACATTTATTTTTCGTGCACCAAGAAATCCCGACATCATTATACCACGTTCACCTGATGAGCGAAGGGTTGGCCAATCCACAGGTGTATGAGCTGCAGTGCGGAGTCAACGACCGCGTCCCTTACATCTGCTTTGCCTAATGATTATTACACAAGTCCCTAATTGTTATTACATACTCGTATTATTATTATTCCTCGGGCGGCGGCGGGTGCTCAGGGTACATGTCGCGGGGTGTTCACTGCCCAGTGCCCAGTGCGAGCACCCATGCCCGGTGTCCATGGTAATTCGGGATGCTGCGGATGAATTATTCTTGCCCTGGGTAACGGGACCGGTCTGCTGGAAGGTGGTAGGGACGGTACCCACCGTGACACCCGATGCTGCTAGCTGCTATGCTAATGCGTATTTAATTTGCGTAAGATAATATTTGAACTGCTGGATTTACTGATATCGACAAAGGCGGTGCTGCGACTTCCGGCACACTGCAAATATTGCAAACAAACTGAAATAAGATGTTTGCCCGAAACATGTTTTTATATTTATTTTTTATTTTTTATATGATACCACAAGTGATTTATGTCCCGGCTGCTCGCAACCGTCTGGAGCCAGTGAGATCATGGCATTCCAGATTGGGGTATGTTGTGATGCTGAACGTATTGAGGAGGGGTAGGAGATGGAGAATAGGAAGGTGGGGAAGTACATGGCTATTCAGATCTAATCACCGTATACGGCTAAAGCCATTTCAAGCAACGTTTCGATTCTGAATGGTGGTCTTCCACCGGGTCTATACTGACAGTATCTACCACTCTGGAACGTTCTGCAAATATACTACATATTATTTTAATTGATTAAATTGTTTAATTCCCAGTTTAATGTGACTTCCGGATTCGTAGTCTAGGGTAGTAACAATCACGGAGACCAACAAAAAATATTATTTATATATATATATTATGTTATTATTCACCCAATTGATACGCGGAGGTAAAGTTCAATTATTGTTAAAATGAAGTATGGTGATTATAATTTGTCGAGGATGGCACAGATTAAACACAGCATTTGCCACACATTCTGATTAGTAATACTTACTTTGTTTCAGTAAAACTACCACCCGCCTGAGCTGAGCACACAAAGTCAAAACAAACAAGTAATTGGATGACTTTTTGGGACAAGTCCTATTACCTTTGACTTTGTTAAATCTCACTTAAATCTCCTTAATTTATTCAGAATCTATTCAAGACTTGCGTCAACGAATCCCCTTCTATAGCTCGTCCCTTAACAAGCCTCACAGCATCACTTGCATCAAGTTTCAATATAAATTACTTGCATTTATTTAATTGTTTTTTTCGGTTTAAAATTCCCTCCAAACTGTGCGCTTTGTCAAGCTGTTAACACGTGATGTAATATATCTTGTCGAGAGTGTAGAGAAGGGAGAGGGGAAGGTTCCCTCGCGTGTGGCGGCGGGGCTAATTGTCACTACCCCCGAAGGCAGACGATTTAAAATTTGGACACCTCGAGCGCATGCGCAAATATAATGACGATGCTCGAAGTCGTCGGACAGATATACAATTATTACGAGTACGTAAAGTTGTAAGGAAAATGTACTGATATGTCTGTGTGATGGTACCTACCTCAAAGGATTACTAGAATTAAGGGTTTTATGTCATTAGCTTAAGAGCCCTACTAAACGTTGTTTCGGGGTTGATAGAGCAATTTAAATAAAATGCATGTTGTAAACATCAAAATATCGCATAATTTTCAAATGATATCAGAAAACATACGATTCCCTCATTTAATCTGTTGTTCAAGTATTCTGCCTATGGTCAAATTAATTGAAATGTGGTAGTTCCCTACCTGTATTAATTTATTTATTAATGTAACACAATCCTAACTATGCACTAGTCATAATAACTTAACATGCACTAGACATAATATCATAATATACTCGTATACACTTTATGTCATCACTCACTATGCACTAGGCATAATAACTTAACATGCACTAGACATAATATCATAATATACTCGTATACACTTTATGTCATCACTCACTATGCACTAGGCATAATAACTTAACATGCACTAGATATAATATCATAATATACTCGTATACACTTTATGTCATCACTCACTATGCACTAGGCATAATTTCATAATATACTCGTATACACTTTATGTCATCACTCACTATGCAGTAGGCATAATAACTTAACATGCACTAGGTATAATATCATAATATACTCGTATACACTTTATGTCATCACTCACTATGCACTAGTCATAATAACTTAACATGCACTAGGTATAATATCATAATATACTCGTATACACTTTATGTCATCACTCACTATGCACTAGGCATAATAACTTAACATGCACTAGGTATAATATCATAATATACTCGTATACACTTTATGTCATCACTCACTATGCACTAGTCATAATAACTTAACATGCACTAGGTATAATATCATAATATACTCGTATACACTTTATGTCATCACTCACTATGCACTAGGTATAATATCATAATATACTCGTATACACTTTATGTCATCACTCACTATGCACTAGGTATAATATCATAATATACTCGTATACACTTTATGTCATCACTCACTATGCACTAGTCATAATAACTTAACATGCACTAGGTATAATATCATAATATACTCGTATACACTTTATGTCATCACTCACTATGCACTAGTCATAATAACTTAACATGCACTAGGTATAATATCATAATATACTCGTATACACTTTATGTCATCACTCACTATGCACTAGGCATAATTTCATAATATACTTGCATACACTTTGTGTCATCACACGCTATGCTATGTTATTATTCCTACACCCAAAAACACATGATTATGTCCCCGAATTTTTAAGTAGTTCATCGCGATTAATTTTTGAAATAATTTTAATTGTTTTTAGTTATTTTTTTTTTTTTTTTTACAGTAACTCCACACAGGAGACCAAGGAGGAAATAATTTCCCTCAAGGCCTATATATCATCTTTGGGGATGCTGTGTGGAGGGTCTTTTAGAGGATAGGAAGGAGTGAACTTGGGTCTTGAAGAGACCCATGTTATAGGATGGAGGAAACACAGAGGCCGGCAGATCATTCCACAGCCGAGTTGTTGAACACAAGAACGAGTCGTAGAAGCGACCCGTTCTCATGTGACAAATGTCAACCGTGTGCAAATGTTGGGCGCGTTTGGCGTGTTTCCCGACTATGCACCGGTGCCGAAGGGATCAATGACGCTAGTTCCTCGGAGCATCTTCCATTAAAATACCGGTAGAACAAGGACAGTATTCCCACCCAACGTGTGTGCTCCAAAGATTGCAACCCATTTGTTAAGATAGGCGAATCTATCAAACGGACCGCCCGTTTCTGCACAGAGTCAAGGTTTTTTCAGATATTTTGGGAGTCCCGACCAGAGGTGGCTGCCAAATTCTACAATGGGGCGCACTTGCGATTTGTACAGGGTCAGCAGTTGTGTACTATTAAAGTATCTGCGGGCTCTGTACAATACGCCCAGTTTCTGAGAGGCTAACTTTACTCGGGTTTCGATGGAGCCCCCATACCTGAGCTGATCACTTAAGGTTACACCAAGGATATCAATGGAGGGCTTGTTGGGAAGATTGCTTCCATTGAAGGAGACTAGATTGTCATTTCGATCCCTTTTAGACGTAATCAGACATGATTGGGTCTTTGAAACATTAAATTCGACGAGGTTATTCTTACCCCAAGAGGAGACCCTCTCAAGGTAACCGTCCATTCTCTGTTTCAAAGCCCTCCGAGCCGTTGGAGTTTGTGTGCCCTTTGGGGGCTTGTCAAACAGAAAGCAATCATGGACTGTACTGTCATCCGCGTAACAATGGATTGGTGCACATGTCAAGAGGTCATTGATGTGCAACAAAAACAATGTCGGAGACAGAACCGATCCTTGTGGGACGCCAGCATTTATTGAATGCGAGGAAGAGATGAAACCATCAGCAACCGTCTGAATCGATCTCTCCCTCAAAAAGTCGGCAATCCACGTACACAAGGAAACGGGAAGTCCGTAAGAAGGCAGTTTGTTGACAAGTCCTCGGTGCCAAACCCGGTCAAAGGCCTTAGAAATGTCCAGTGAGACCGTTTGAGTCTCACCATAACGTTCCAGGCACCGTCCCCAAACATGCGTCACATACGCGAGAAGATCACCGCACAGCGGTTCCGCCGGAATCCGTACTGGCGGTCGTTAATGATTTTGTTCTTCTCGAGGTATGTAAGCAGTTTGTCGTTGATCACACGTTCCATCACCTTGGACAGAACTGAAGTGATCGCTATGGGGCGGTAGTTGGCCGGGTTGGAGCGGTCACCTTTCTTAGGTATAGGATGAATGACCGCTTTTTTCCAACCAGAGACATTTTAAAGAGCTTTGTTAAAACTGGAGCGATTTCTGCAGCACACCTCTGCAATACCAGGGCAGGTATTCCGTCAGGCCCACTAGCTTTATTAACATCGAGCCCCCGTAAGACAAGGAGTACATCCCGATGCCGTATCCTCAGCTTTTTCATATAGAAGCCGCAGTGAGGAACTGACGGCGGGATGGCACCCCGGTCGTCGAGGGCCGAGTTTTCTGCAAACATTTTCCCTAAAAGGTTGGCCTTTTCGGTAGCAGTGTTTGCTAGTGAACCGTCAGGTCTGGTAAGAGGCGGCAGACTGGATTTGCAGAAATTGCGACCCATGGAGCCCGCTAGCGACCAGAACGCCCTGCTGCCATGCGGGCAGGCAGCTAGCTTTTTACTGATCTGTAGGTCGTGCTCAAATTTTGACCTATTGATGATTCTCTTACTGTCCTTTGCCAATTTGTTATATGCTGATCTGTTTTCTGACGTTCGAGATGTGTTGTAGGCTCGGTAAGCCGCGTTTTTTCGTCGAACTGCTTCGGAGCATTGTCGACTGAACCACGGCTTTGAACCTACGCCAGTTTCTTTAATGGTTGATTGAATGAAGCCATCCATCGCAGATGTGATGACTTCACTAATTTCCTGGGCACATCTGGACGGATTCGAAGTCTGAAAACAGACAGCTGACCATGGGAAAGCATTAAAATGTGCCCGCAGACGAACCAATCTGCTGACCTATAGTGCCACATTTTTCTCTTCAGCCTCTCAATTGGGGGTTTGAAGTTAATAGGGATTGATGTCGTCACCAGGCAATGGTCGGACGATCCTAAAGGCGCTGCGACATCAATCCCATAACCACGTGGCTCGGTGGTTAAAAATAGGTCTAACAGATTGGAGCGGTGAGTCTGGACATCAGGAACCCTCGTAGGCTCCTGAACCAGTTGCTCCAACCCATGGCAAAGGGCAAAGAATTCCGCCTGTCGGCCAGCCGAGTTTGTTGAACATGAGAACTTCAACCACGGTTCATTATGAACATTGAAGTCCCCCAGAACAACAAACTCGGCCGAAGGGTAGCGGGGTAAGAGGTCATCAATAGTTTCGCTCAAATGTTTAAATAGCTCGGATGAGTCTGATTCGCTGAGGTTTGGTGAGCGGTACAAACACGCATAAAATCTTACCGTACTGGCAAGACTGACGCGCACCCACATTACGTCAAATCTGGAATTTTCCAGACTCAACAGTCGCACACAGTTGACGTCAGCTCGGCTATACAAACAAACACCTCCTTTTGGTCTGAACTTGCCTACGAGGGTGAAGCCCGGGCAGTCCAGATAGGAGGCGTCTGGAGGCTCAGCTATCTGCGTTTCGGAGAGGAATAAAAGGTTTGGGCGTTGGGATTGAAGGTGATGATGGACAGAATTTAAATTTTTGTGCAGGCCTCGAATGTTGGTAAAATTTACCAACATTTTTGGCCTGCACCGGGGACGCCTACTACTCGCCGTTGTACTGATGTTATTATTGTTTTGTGATTCCATGTTTTTTTAAATTGTTTTTGGGGGTTTTATAGGAAAGGGAAAGCAAGGGAAGGATTAGGTATAAAGGGTGGGTAGGAAGCTGGGGGTCAGGGTATCCAGGACTGACGGACGTATGAATCCATCCCACCGACTGCGGTGCAAGGCTATGGTTGGGAGAGTCTGGCTGGGAAGGGCTCCCAATGCGCCCCAAACGCTACTGCTGGGTCCCCTCCGGTCACGAATCGGCACAACAGCAGCGGCGGGGTTTTTACACTCGCTGGTGGGGCAGCCCACCCTCAGTCGTGAGCCTGAGGGTCGGGCCCCTGTACTATCGAGCGGCCTGGACAACGGTAGCCAGTTGTAAAGGGTCTCCCTCAACCATTCTCTCCCGATCCGACCCACCACGCAGTAGGTAGGCCAACGCATCCGCTGCCAAGACCTGGACAAACCTTACCCCATGAACCCGGGCACCCCTGCTAAGTCACCAAACGTAGCGAACCACTTGGGATGACCTATGGCAGAGGTGTTGGTCATCCAAAAAAATGGTTCCCGGGGCGGCGGTACCCATACCCGCCTCCCAAATTAATTTTTTAATTTTTAAGTCAGGCATTCATTCCCGGGTTACGAATAGCTTAAAAATATTTTTAAAACTCCTAATAATTCATAATGTTATCTACTTATTTTTTAATTTGTGAAATTTTCAGTGTGGAGGTCATATTATCTAAACAGTATTGTAATTAATTACCACTCAATTTGTTACCTTATTTGCACTGTAGAACATCTATCACCATTACGGCCTGCCCAGAAGTGGCGGTATGCCCGGCACAGGCCACTACACCTCACCTACCCACTCACCGAAGGAACGTGTTGTACACTACTTCTGTTGAACACTGCCCAAACCCGAATTCTCTCCAGTCGTGTAGTGAGCATGGTATCATTATGAGATATTATCCGGCGGCCACTGGATGCTGCAATTACCCCCGGAGAAATTATCGAAAGTGATCGGATTTTTCGATTTTCACTCGATGATTATTTGCGTCTCGCAGCGAAAGGGTTTTCGATTTTGTTTTAGTGACGGGTTGTCGAACCTGACCGGTTTCATAATTATCCAAAACTACCTGTTTGTCAAACAACGCTGCGAGATGTTGTAAAAAGCAGGCAGTGTCCGGTGTTTTACGTTTTACGCAGGCATTATGGTAATCACTCCTCAAATAAACTCTATATATTTGATCATTGAGTATGACCTAAAAGTTATGAGAATCTGTAACTTGCCAACCATTGGAAATATAATGTCATCAGATGGCGATGCTTGGGAATGGCAGGCAGTAGTTGTCGCAAACCACTAGCGTCAGAATTAGTAGACTTGCCGTAAGTACGATTTCGACGACTGGAGGCAAAAGGTTACGGGACAATTATTTTGGCACCATCTTTGGTGCACTACCGTCTACGTTTATTTTGCGTGATTTCGACTGCGGTAAGCAAATTACGAAATATTTATTAAAAGGTTCAAACTAAATACTCGGACAAAATAATCGGTTTTCGCAAACAGCCGAGCCGTTTTACTTAAATTGGCGGCACGCTTAGCTAGCCCCTCTTATTTTAGTTTCTTTCATTTGGGTGTTAGGGCATCTCTATATATAATTTGCTCTGTGTCGCCTACAGATGAAATGGGGATGAGTACCTTGCATTGATTATTTATCCATGAATCGAATCTGTATAAAAAACAGGGAAAATAAAAACAGAGCGAATTGTATTTTTATTTTTCTCATTCTAGTTGACCGCGCCTTCAGCGGACAGGGGCGTAATACTACAATGCCTTTAACGTCTTCATCACGAAATCAATTCCGTGATATTTTATCGATAAATTGCAGAAAAAGAGCAGTTTGTTTTCTTTTTTTTTATATGAATACCCCACAAGAGTCCCAATTGCTCCCAACCGTCTGGAGCCAGTGAGACTATGGCATTCCCAAATGGGGAATGTTGTGAGGCTGAAGGTATTGGGGATGGGAAGGAGAAGGGGAAGAGAAAGGTGGGGAAATGTCTAGCTATTCAGATCTGGTCACCAAACACGGCTAAAAGCCATTTTAAGCAACGTTTCAATTCTGAATGGAGATCCGTCACCAGAGCGATACTGAGATTACCTTCCGCTCTGGAACGTTCGCAAATATACTATATATTATTTTTAAATTAATTAATTTTGAAACAGCACAAATTAATTAAATAAAATTTACTCGCGCACGCCGAGATTTGAACCCGCGACTTTCGGATTCGTAGTCGAGAGCCTTACCCCTCGACCCTGGAGGCCGTCATTAATTTCGTCAGAAGTTACATGTAGAAGCTAATAACATTGTGTGTTGAGTTGGAACTAATGGTCAACGGATTTTCTAATGTGATTTACCACTTCAAGTGCAACATATTTAATGACATTTTTGCTTTAAATATATATATCAGGTAATACTGGCGTAAAACAAACATGCGGGTCTTGTCAGACCGATTAAAATGCATGACATTTAGTTTTCTTCATCTTCCTTCATATAAAGCCATAAATTTTCTCGCATCTCCATACAAAAGACAAGTAAATAAGAGGAAGAATGAGTGCAGAGTGATGTGCGCACTGAACACGCGTAGTCCAAGGCGCGCCCGCCGCATCTCTGGCACGCGTGCTCGTGCCTCGTGTCCCGTGCCCGCTGCCCGCCGCCACTCGTGTGGCGGTCGCGTGCCGCAAAGTGGCGTCGCGCGTCGTGCTCGCATCGGAGGGGTCGCCAACCAAAAGTTAAAGTCAAATTCAGTTCAATTCATTAGTCAAATTCATCTCTCCATTTGATTTTACCAGATACGGCGGAATTCTGATAATTTATTGCTGTGTTGTTATTATTAATCATAACCGATACATTAGAAAACCACAATTTTTTATATTAATAGGCAAATACATATAAATCGTAGTATCAGCGCCTATGAAAAGCTAAACATTTTGATGGTTTCTAATACTATGCCAAATTTGCAATCCAGCATTATTATGGTAACCGCAGTCTCTGCACAATTTATCCCAAAAGATGAAATGGGCTGTGGGGGAAATTGTTTCCCTCAGGGTCAATTGTGTGGAGTTACGATTATTTTTTAAGATGTGAAGTAAGGTTCTCTCTGCCAAAAGTATCTTTGATGGATCTCCTCCTCCTTCTCGAGCCCAGAATGCGGGTTTTTACCCCAAAAAATATGCAATGTAATGCGAGTTCTATGACAATTTAACACATTGTAATATGCAAGCACTGAACAACCATAAATTCATTTGAATTATATTCTTTTTAAATATGCCAACACTACAAGATAAAAGACGATCAGCCTGCACTCTGTTGTTTAAAAAACAAATCTTCATTCGCTTTCCTGCTTCTTGCTGAATCGGTCGTGTTGTAGAACATCCTAGTAACTTGTTGATTTGCATTTGCATCACTTCTAGTTTATAAATTTACCTTCTGAATTTTGTACGCGTTGAGAAATAAATCAATCAAATGATGACCCTTCTTTTATTAATATCTCCGCGACAATCTTTAACGAAAGCGCTTGGTAAGTATTGGTAAGTATACAGAATACACCACATATCGCCAAACACGTGTAATACAAATAACACTATCGTTAAATCGGCAACCTCCCGACGTGATTAATTAATTAATTTTGCATATTACAACATATTATTTACTTTAAAAAAAAAAATTAATTGGTTTAGGTTAGATTAGGTTTTCGGGGTAGCTTGTTTTTATAATGACTTTACATCACTCCTAAAAAGTGTGCCGATTCATACGTGTGTTGATTTATCTGGTCACCGTAATACGGTAGAGGAATGTTGTTAAGTTGATGGTAGTGTGGTTTATCACATCATCAGGGATTTGACTAGGAGAAGAATAAGATTGACAATTGATTGGCTATTTAAATGAGACATTAATCACAGGTAATTTATGATTTTTAGTTTAAACCGAAAAAAATTCTGCTATATGTACGTAGATATTGATAAATTCACGTAATTCGCACACAAACTCTCAGAGAGAAGACTTGTTCTGACGTGACTTTTATTTTTAAAATATTTAATGGCATTATAGATAGCCCTGATTTAGTAAACTGAATCAATTTTAAAATTCCAACTAGAACTACTCGATCAAAATTTTTTTTCAAATGTAACAATAATTTCAGGACAGAGTCATTCAAAACCTCACGTGTACCTTGACTTCACGCAGAAGGAAATACTTTTTCAGAGGTAGTGATATGTTCAACTGCACGGGATGCAATTACAAAAAGATTATAGTAGCATACATCCTTAACAATTATTAATAAGTATGAGTGAATTTGCTGCTTGTATTGTGTATTCGCCTTTGTTGCAAATTATATAGAATTATACATAGACAATGTTATTGCTGAATTTGTTTGTGAGACATATTAAATATTTTGTTGTTGTATTTCGGGAAAACGATCTATTTTATCGATGTACCTACTATAATATGTTTTATACCTGTGTCGCTATGAAAATTTTAATTTTATAACAAAATATGTATAGGGCGTATAGAATATAATAAAAAATTAAAACCGTATTCTCGACCGCGATGAAAATAATAATTATTTGTCTTAATTTTACAATAAATTTAAAAAAAGCATACCCATCCTTATTTTTTAACGTCTCAATTGAAATGTTCAGAACCCCTGCATGCGCAGCGATTACCCCCTACGCGCGTGCACCGGGCGCCAATCTCGGGGATCGGGAATTGTCTTTAATTATTATGATACCCGACCAATCAGCCGGCGATTTGCTTTATTTTCAGGTAAAATGATTATTTTCACATCGGATATGACAAGCAGCGAGGACCCAGCCGCCGAAATTCACAGCTTCTGGACGACACTGCGTTACGGAGAGCCTCGTCTCACTATACCGTGGCCAATGTTTACACAAGAGTATGCAGAAATCAAGTCAATACGTGCAAAAGAGATCTCAAGAAAGCAAGACTCATTTCTTACCATGTCGTCAATATCGTCATAATCGTCACCATTGCATCATCGTCAGCTGCAATCGCAGGAATAAGAGAACTATCCTGAATACTGTTGGTATAACTGTCGTTTATTCTATATTGTTTACATACTTATCTATATTATTGTCTATGCATCTTATCTTCTCTATGTCACTTGATAAATTACTGCCCACTGAACTGGGGGCCAAGCCTGTATCTTTTGCGTTAGTTAAATCAAGATAAATTGGCTATAAACAACACATTTGGAAAGTTTTCATAAACTCAGCAGCGTCTTTTACATTTGCGTTACGGAAGAAAACTCTACCTGCGATACAGACTACCAAACTGTAAAAAAAATGTTTATGACCGATTAAACTCGCATTATCTAACTAAAAAGATACAGACTTTGCACCTTGGCCTCAAATAACTAAGTAATAATCAAATGTCATTCTCACTTACAATACACAGTACAACTTTGTGTCAGATGTGGGGATTGACATTGGAAATCCTGATGGTTTAAGGTATCGCATGAAAATAAAGCGTTTAAATATAAGATAAATAATGCTAGAAGCTGTATTCGTGGTACTGAACTATATACGTATATCGAAAGAAGGTGTGCATTTTGACAATGATTTTCAATTCCATTCCATTTTATCCTGCTATTTCAGATGGCGCAATAAATGAGATAAGCATTCAAATTAAACAAATAAAACATAGAGATGCCCCAACACGCAAGAGGAAGAAACCAAAACAAGGAGAGGCGAGGGGTGAGCTAGGTGTGCCGCATATTCAAGTAAAATAGTACACAAGTAAAAAAGGTCAGATTGTTTACAAATACCATTTTGTTAAAGTATTAAGTTTGACTATTTTATAAAAGTTTTATAATTTGGTTACCGCAGTCAAAATCATTCAAAACGAACGTGAACCAGGCTGGTGCCAAAATGGGTGTCACATGATATTTTTCTCTAGACGTTGAAATGATACCTTAAGGCAAATCTATTCATTTTGACGTCATTGATTCGAACTCGATCTCGTAGTGAGTAATATAAACTATTTCGTTTTTAATAATAATATTACGAGCCAAACAAAGATGCTCCCTACCGAGTAAGGATTACATAAATTCTCGCCCGACTACTGAAACTGACTACTTGGCCGCGCTGGAATTAAATACGAATAAAAAGTCACTGAGAAATTAATTAGAGACTTCTGACTAGTGTCTCGCAGTGATTTGACTAACTTGTGACCTGCGGACCTACAACGAACCGACTCGATATCTACGGTCGTCACAACTGAATTCGGAATACATTTCTTAATTCCCTGAATTATGGAATACGAACTGCGAAAGAGGAGTTTGCCGCTACGGACTAGTGCGGACGATGATGGTTTTATGGATTGCGGTGCGGGATTCCATACATTAGATTGTTTCCTGCATACTGCAAAATATTTCCGGCGACTTTGCGATGACGCCCATAGTATCCGCGCCATAATTGTGGTGCTTCACGATAAATAATCGAAGGGTTGCAAAGCCTATGCTAAGGGATGAAGAATTAATTCCCTGTTAAATTGAGAATCAGATCGGGTATGTCACGAGATTGAATTTATTCATTTAATTCTTTCAAACATTTTCGCCCTAATTTTCGTCTAATTCGTAATAGGTATGACCAGTGGCGTAACTATTACGAATTAAGCTACAGCCTACTCCTTGACCAATGGTAGGCTGTAGCTTTTCAGGTGCTGATAATTAGTATTCGTTACACCATAACGTATGAATGATAAGGCGCTCAAGGATTGCAACAAAAAAATTTTCAAGCAGAAAAAGTTTCATAGGGTAGAACAATAATGAAATAAGATGTTCCTGGAATTTTTTTTTGCTTATATCTGGAAAAAAGAAAGGTCACTAACCTAGTTCATGGGGAAGTTCGAGATAAGAAAAACTTCACACAAGATCTTATATCTCGGGAGATGTCGATGCCTGGATAGCAGTGAAACCTTAAGCTGTATGGCGCATCGGGCTATCATATAACTATCTATAATAATAATAAAATTACTTTTTGGCAAAATTACTTTGTGAGGAAATTTCAACAGACAAATTTTCAAAAACAATTTTTGGCAATTTATTGGAAAATCAAGGTACTCAATGTATACATACAACACGTTCCTGCAACCCGTTGATTTTTCAATACATTGCGGTAAGGGGTAGAGGTAGGGGTAGGGGTAAGGGTAGGGGTAGGAGTATTCTATAATAATAATAAATGAACTATTTCTATACCGCCGGTTTCGTGGGAAAATCACCCCAAGGGATACGAATACTATTTATTATATGAAAGAAATACTTTGTTTTATACCACTAACTCATTTAATAATATGTAAGTACCACAAAGTGATTGCTTTCTGCGAAAACAGCAGTATATTATTTGTTAAGTTAGAAAAAAACAGGCGGATGAACGCTATGGTAAATGGTTCCCTCGACCGAGATTAATAGTTGATTGATAAAACTGCTTGAAACTGGAATAACCACCTAATGGTAGGTGGTAGACACTGGCAGTAAGTAAGTAGGTGGAGGAGGTAGTGGCCCGATTCGGCGGCTAACACACACTTACCCATTAAATGGGCGCCTTTACCTTCAGAGGTTTCATTCGAGGAGATTGGGAACAATGGGGATATGTTACACATTCCTTAACTACTTAATTTAAAGATTTTCGAAGGGACTAGCGATGGGAGACTTTCTTATACAAGATGGCTTAGATAGATAGCACTAAGGTAGGTGTTAATTATACAAGTATAACGGCCCTTCTTTCCAATACCCAATATCCAATATCCAATATCTGAGGCACCGATCAGGCAAAAGTGTTTTATTGAGCATTCGCTCCGTTTTCCTGTTTCCAACCATATTTTATACCTAATTATCTATGGAGGTGCCTGCCTACTTTCGTAGACTCTTAAATAGTGCCCGCCCACTTTTATAGAAAATAAAATAGTGTCCGCCCACTGTCATAGATGTAAATTTGACGTTTTTTCTTTATTTTGCTCAAGACAAAACGTATCTTATAATAAGTAAAATAAGTTAGTTCTTTTCAATTTTATTTAAAACATATAAAAAACTTGATTTGTCATTCAATATTTGAAGGGCGATAAATAGATCGCGAACCAATAATGACGTTTGACATTTCGCTGACATTTGTTCACCCTGTTGAAACTTTTTATAACTAGTCATCTGTTGAGCGTAACTTAATACACAAAAATCGATATCCTAAATTGATTGTAAATTTTATCGAGAGTATCGTTGGGAAGAGCGTATTTTTGCATTTGAGCAATGTTGAGTCAAACTTTTGGCTCAGCGGTTGCTCCATAGGATTGGGAAGAACGGCCGTAGGAGATATAGTATGAGGATCGCCGACTGTCAACGGACTCCGTGCAATTATACGGACTTTAAATCGCAAGAAATCCGCTTCATAGTTGCATTTACATCGTCTCTGCGTGCGGTTCTTCCTCGTGTTGGTCAATAATATTGGCTAGTTCATTGAAAATTTGCCCGGCGGAATAAATTATAAAATAAATAGAATGTACGCCGCAACAAACATGTGTTGCGGCGTACATTTTATGTATTATTGTGAAGTCCATACGTTTTAATACTGACTATCGACAGTTTATATCTTGAATAAAATATATTTGATGGAAAAGTGAAGGTTTTAGATAATAATAATAATAAAACTTGGACGATTTATATAGCGCCGTTTTTGTGAAAAATCACCTCAAGGGCGCTGTGGCGCAGTAGACACTTATCATGCGGTTGATGGTAGAGAAATACATTTGTCTGAATAGGCATAAGAAGGCACCAGCTTCAAACGGAAAGAATATTGTTTTCAATGTAAATAAGTATTAAAATATATTCGTATAGGTAAGAACCTTTGGTAAGTTATCTACGTAATATTACCTGAATTATATGCGTTGAAGAAATGAACAATCGTAGCAGACTACACAGGTATATTTCAGTGGCGTAACTAACTAACTAACCATCAAGTCGTTTCTCCGCAGGGGTAGGCAGAGAGGATGGACCGCCAAGCAATTCGATCTTGGCATACACTTCTTACTTCATTCACATTTATACATCGTCTCATACATTCTCTTCTATTATTCCGACTTCTGACATGGCCCGACTCAAGTATT
The DNA here is from genome assembly GCA_022606495.2 of Halesus radiatus. Classification (NCBI taxonomy): domain Eukaryota; kingdom Metazoa; phylum Arthropoda; class Insecta; order Trichoptera; family Limnephilidae; genus Halesus; species Halesus radiatus. Next base: position 8,337 of record JAHDVE020008470.1, on the reverse strand, counting down.
TGATCCACTTGATCGTGCCATGTCTTTCTCGGACGTCGCCGGCTTCTTCTTCCATTCACAATCCCGTCATATATTCTCCTTACACTCCTTTCTTCGTTCATTCGCTCTACATGCCCAAACCATCTAAACGTCCCTTTTTAATTTTACTCATTACGCTTTTATCAGCCTTCAAGAATCTCAACATTTTTCATACGATCATTCATGATTTTACCACACATTCGCCTAAGAGATCTCATTTCTATGGCATTAAGTTTACTTTCATTCTTTTTCTGGCAGTTCAATGCCAGTAAACCTGTGAAACATACCACAATACCAATTTTCGTACCCGCTAGCATCCGAACTTCCGAAAAATTACAAACAGCCTACCTCTGGACGCAATACAATCGCTGAAACAGTTTTATCGTTCCCGGCTAAAGGTGTTTATGTCCCTCTTTATTTTCCGCATAAAAAATAGTTAAAAAAGAAAGATGTTTTTGTTACGACTTACCCCTGTTTTCTTCTAACTTCTAATTAAATTAGGTATGTAGTTACACACCCAGTGTTTCCACTACAAGCGTAATTTTCATTCGGGTGTGTTATCAGCCGTGCTGCAATGTCGGAACACCACCACTGGTCTTCTTGTAATATTTAATATTACATGGCGATACCGGCAGATAGCAGTAATTTGCTGGTGTTTTATTTATGTGAGAAAATCCTAATGGCAGTAGCGCCCGCCAATTCTAAGGCGCATCTGTAATTATTTTCTCGAATCGGGATTTGGATTTTTTGGATTTGAAGGAAATAAAAGGTGTAATTCTAAAGCAGAAGCTTTGAGTTTTTTATTGGAGGATAATTTTTACGTAGAAATTAGTTTCACAAAATTATTAATGATCATGTGAAAAGATAATAAGGAACTTCAGTGAAAAATACTATGATTTAAAAATAAATATTCATATATATCAGCAAACGCCGATTCTGAATATATAACTTTTTTTATGTATAATTATTCGTAGAATTTATAAATCGTTATGTACAAAAATATAAAAATAATCATCTCGTCAAAACACCCTTTTATATTGGTACCATTGTATATGGAACATCTGACGTCACGTGTGTATTCTGTTTTTGGATTAGTATGTACATTTTTATTTTTCGATTTTGTTTTGTTTTTTAAATACGCTTTTTTTTTAGTTTTTTGAAATTTAAACTTAATTCTGGTGACTTTAAGCAATATAATTGTTGTTTAATATAAAAAAATAATTAAAAAAATAAAAATAAGCATTACGGTGGACTTTAAATTAAATTAAAAACGACCAATTTACGGTGGAACACAAATTTGCCGTTCATAATTTAAAATATCGACTCGAAAAAACGTTATTTTTTTCAATGTTTTGTTTTTTTATATTTTTATTAACGTAATCATATTTACGTAACAAATATAATAATTTAGAAATATATATATATATAATGAAGCCGCAAATAATTTTCTAAGTTGCGGGGAGACGGCGTAATGGTTATTTAACTAAGTAGATTACAACATTATTGGAAAAGGTAAAAAAAGTTTTTCTAATAAACGTAAAAGTAAAATAAATTTAAGATATACGAAATACGAAAAACTAAGTAGATTACAACATTGTTGGAAAAGGTAAAAAAAGTTTTTCTAATAAACGTAAAAGTAAAATAAATTTAAGATATACGAAATACGAAAAACTAAGTAGATTACAACATTGTTGGAAAAGGTAAAAAAAGTTTTTCTAATAAACGTAAAAGTAAAATAAATTTAAGATATACGAAATACGAAAAACTAAGTAGATTACAACATTGTTGGAAAAGGTAAAAAAAGTTTTTCTTATAAACGTAAAAGTAAAATAAATTTAAGATATACGAAATACGAAAAACTAAGTAGATTACAACATTGTTGGAAAAGGTAAAAAATGTTTTTCTAATAAACGTAAAAGTAAAATAAATTTAAGATATACGAAATACGAAAAACTAAGTAGATTACAACATTGTTGGAAAAGGTAAAAAAAGTTTTTCTTATAAACGTAAAAGTAAAATAAATTTAAGATATACGAAATACGAAAAACTTAGTAGATTACAACATTGTTGGAAAAGGTAAAAAAAGTTTTTCTTATAAACGTAAAAGTAAAATAAATTTAAGATATACGAAATACGAAAAACTAAGTAGATTACAACATTGTTGGAAAAGGTAAAAAAAGTTTTTCTAATAAACGTAAAAGTAAAATAAATTTAAGATATACGAAATACGAAAAACTAAGTAGATTACAACATTGTTGGAAAAGGTAAAAAAAGTTTTTCTTATAAACGTAAAAGTAAAATAAATTTAAGATATACGAAATACGAAAAACTTAGTAGATTACAACATTGTTGGAAAAGGTAAAAAAAGTTTTTCTAATAAACGTAAAAGTAAAATAAATTTAAGATATACGAAATACGAAAAACTAAGTAGATTACAACATTGTTGGAAAAGGTAAAAAAAGTTTTTCTAATAAACGTAAAAGTAAAATAAATTTAAGATATACGAAATACGAAAAACTAAGTAGATTACAACATTGTTGGAAAAGGTAAAAAAAGTTTTTCTAATAAACGTAAAAGTAAAATAAATTTAAGATATACGAAATTAGTAGAATATTTGGTAGATATGGATTTACATACGTAAAAATAAAACCCGAGGTAGGTACCTACCAAAAAAACCTTAAAATTCTCTTTGAAATAACATTACAGCAGAACAGCTATGTAATAAATTCATCAATATATTTTTACAAGGTTTACATATTTTTGAAAGGTTCCTATACGTTATTTTACTTCTTCCATTAAAAACGCAGAAGTTATTAGATTTTTTTTTACATTAACTCCACATTGGAGGTCCCGAGGAAAATAATTTCCCTCAGGACAAATGCCATCTTTGGGGAAGCTGTGTGGATTTTTTTTAGTGAAAGGGAAAGGAAAAAATGTATAAGGGGTGGGCAAGAATCTGGGGGTCAGTGTGTCCTGTGTCCAGGAGTGACGGACATATGAATCCATTTCTCCCACTAGAAGTCAAGTCTCCGTACCGGCCTTTCCCTATCCGACCCGTCATGCAGTGGACCCGACCTGGATAAACCTCACCCCCTAAACCCGGGCACCCCCTCAAGTCACCAAACGTAACGAACCACTCGGGGTGATCTATGGCAGAGGTGTTGGTTATCCAATAAATGTTTTCCGGAATGGCGGTACCCAGACCCGCCCCCAAAATCGATAAATAGATAAAGTCATAAAGTCGCTGTACCAAAGGTTCAGTATTTTTTTAATAGTTTTTAAGTTGAGTTAGGTAGGTACCTAATACGAGTATTGAGAATGAATCGCAATAGCGCCGCTTAACCTCTGTTTAAAAAAATGTTTACAACGGAATCTAACTGGTTGGTATGTAAGTGGCTTCCAGACGAGCGGGTGGCTCAATACTGAAAAAGCCATGACGTTGAAAGGTTCGATCACCCGGTCGTCCTTTCCTAAAGTTGGTAGGCTTGACTTTAGGAATGGACGACCGGATGCGCGAACCTTTCGACGCCATGGCTGTTCAGTATTGGGCAAAGCAGTCGTTTGGAAGGCCTATTAGTATCTACCTACCCAACCCTTCGAGATAAAAGCTGCGCTAGGCAACGGTGTCAGTCAACAAAAATCCACCGGATGTTTCAACTTCCGAAAAATCTTACTTATAACATTTTAATAATACGAATCGAGCTCGTCTTGAATCAAAGGGTACTTGTGAATCGTCATTCTTTATTTTTTATTCACAATAAACCTTCTTTATTAAAAAATTGGTGCCTAATTTCGTTGTGTAATCTCCGGGTAGTCGGGAGGTTCGCCCTTTCAATTGCTGCGGAGCCAAACCCCAAATTAAAGCCCTAGATTAGAAAAGTCACCCTCTAACCCCAAATTATTTCTTCCAAACGCCGGGTATTTTGATATTTCTGTTACATTTCTTGTCGCTTGAATGACTTTGCATTTAAAATCGTATTTGATGAGGCACCACCTGATTTTCGGTCATTTTGAAGATAGTTAATTGAATTAAAACATAGAAAAAAGTCACTAATGTATTTTATTCAGTAGACGGCGATATCTCTTTCCTGGGATATTCTCGATTTCTACGTATCTCTGCGTGCGTATTCAATTCCTTTAAGTTATTATTTTTTTTTTTTATTTTTTTTTTATTTATGTAAAACATACAACAATGTTACATTCCCATGAGTTATCAATTCAACTCATTTTGGGACTGTTAATTATTACTACATAATATTAAGTTTAGCAAAGTTTTCAAGATAAATATGTAAATGAAATAGGAAAATAACAGAAATAAATGTACAGGCTTGAAACATACAGATACAATAGAAATACATAAGAAAAAGTGAGAAATATACCTACATCAGAATCTGCAAAGCACAGAGCTGGTATCTATGGTGTGTATAGAATGTGTGGGACTGCAATAACCTTTTAAATAGCATTTAAAAAAATAACAGAAATAAATGTACAGGCTTGAAACATACAGATACAATAGAAATATATAACAACAAGTGAAAAATATACCTACATCAGAATCTGCAAAGCACAGAGCTGGTATCGATGGTGTGTATAGAATGTGTGGGAATACAATAACCTTTTAAAATAGCATTTTAAAAAATAAGATCTCTACCAGTGGCGTACCCCAGGGTTCGCATCTTGGTCCCATACTTTTTAATTTATTCATAAACGACGTAACAAACATATTCACCTGTGTTCTCATTTTAATATTTGCTGATGATATGAAGATATATAGAATTATTGATAATATCGAGGACTGTCTGTTACTTCAATCTAATCTTAAAAGCCTTTACGACTGGTGTCTTAAAAACAAATTAACTCTTAATGTAAAAAAATGCCAACTTATGAGATTCCACAGAAAAAAAACCCATTGTTGTTTACTTACTTTCTCAATAATCACACCTTATTATCTGTTGATGAAATCAGAGACCTTGGTATAACCTTTGACGCTAAATTAACATTCATTAAACATATTAATAATATAACCAGTAAAGCAATGCATATGTTAGGATTTGTCTTACGGATTTCGAAGGATTTCAAAAATTTAAGAACTCTCAAATTACTGTACACTTCCCTTGTTAGAAGTCAACTAGAATTTAACTCCAACATTTGGAATCCTTACTACAGCGTACATGAAAATTTCCTTGAGCGAGTCGAACATAAATGTTTACGTTAGATTAATTTTAAATTGGGAACACCCATCGAAAACATTAATTACCTCTCTCTGTTACAATTAATGGAACTCGATATATTAAAAGAAGGAAGAATTTGTTCAGATCTATTTTATTTATTTAAAATTGTTAACAACTTGTTGAACGCCCCTGAACTTCTTTCGTTAATATGTTTCCATGTACCGAGTCGAACAGTTCGCTACAAATTACCTTATCATTGTAACAATGTAGGATCAAACGCTGAACTCAATTCCATAATGAATCGTCTGCATGTACTTGGTAATAAATTTGTTTTGGACGATGCTAAAAATATTGAAAGGATATCAACGTACGAATATTACTGTATTAAAGCTGTTTGTCAGCGCTTCGACCATAATTAAACTTACTGTTGATTGTATTCACTCCTCAAGACACAGTTTGCGCCGGGATTTTTTGGCTATTTTTTATTATTTACTTTATTATTATTTTTTTATTGCGATGTTATTCTTATTATTTATACTTGTATTTATAATAACCTACTCATTGTACTCTATGTAGATACCACAATAGCTGCTTTTTTAAATTATAATTCTGTGTCATAAAAATCTTATAGTTACCGTTATCCACTTTCCCTGTACTTTTCTCTTTTATATTTTTTATACTTATGTATATATTTTTTTTAACCTATGTATATTCTGTATTTTTCTTCTTAAAATTATTGTTAATACTATGTATCACGCGGTATAAATTTTCGCTCGTGGTAAATTTTGAAAATACACAATATTATTGTTATTATTCCTATGTTACACAATTGTATTGCACTGTTTGTTGTAATTTAAGACTTGTTTTGTGTAAAAGCCCCAAGGGCGTAAATAAATAAATCTCAGAAAATCATCACGTGGCTCAATTCCTCAGGAAACTTGTTATAGCTGGTGTATCCAATATATTCCAATGATTTCATTCCTTATTTTGTAGAGTGTATTTTTTATATGTATAGTTTGCGGTGTTGTCGTGTATTATGTTGGTGAACGTCGTGATTATAGTTAAGTTTTATATTTATGTGAGTATAGCAATGAATCATATATAAAATATTGTTTGTTATCTCATGGCTAGGAATAATCTTAAACGGTAATACTAGTGCATGCCGTCAACATCCTTAACGGGTGTATCCCATGAAAAGCGAAAAGTGTTAAATATTTTACAATTTAAGGTGTTTATAAGGACATTTCATCGATATAAATAAACATTATAGAATCAAGATTCAATATGGGAGGGTGATAAAGATTTTTTTTTAAGTTGGTACATTTTTTGCTAATCGCGGCAAAGCTTGCCGTTTAAAATGATTCTGTTCAACAACAAGATTCTATTTGACAGTAACGTGGTTATTGTTTACGTTCTAAGTGTCTAAACCACTAACAAATACCACTATGCATTCTTCCGGGCTCCGGGAAAATATAAATTAACCTCTCTGTACCTGACGTCTTCCACCCGGACCACTACCGCCATTATCAAAAGATAACGGATAACATCGAGAAGTGTGCTGTTTAATTGGGCGAGACTCCGTGTCCCGCGGAGGGTGTCTTGCCGGGGCACGCGGAGACTCGAGATAATGCACCTAAACTGCAGTTGCTACTTGCATCTGCCTTACTTCTTGGCCAATGGGAGGGCTGGTATTGCCGATAGGGGTTGATAGATGGATTTTATTGGTGGATGGTCGAATTCATAATACTTGATTGGTTTTCTTGGGGTGTTTTGAGGCGCCGCTAATGTAAAATAGGTAGGTACCCAAGAACCTAAGTACCTGCTACCGAATTATCCGCTTAAAATTAAAGGTAAAAACTATTCATAAAAAATATATTAATAGTTATCCTTGGTACATGTATCATATACGAGTATATAGCAGTATCCTCTGTGTACATGTGTACAGTACTTAAAAGTATAAGGTATTTAATAATTAACAGTGGCGTGCAGTCCACAAAGACTGAAAAAGTGTGTTTACCGTAAGAAAAACTAATCAAAAATATTAATTACGAAATTTTAAGTTCGGATTTTTCGAGTAACTCGAAGGATTCATCCATATTTCAAAACATTAGTTTATTAACTCAATTTCTGTGAATATTCTATTCAAGTTCTGTTATTATTCGAGCACTGTGAAATAACTGAAAAATTATGAAATAATAACAGAACTTGAATAGTACTTCCACGGAACTTGAATACCAACTTTGAAATTTTGTCGAAACGTTGAAATTCTCCGAAACAACAAGCCATAAGAAAATTATGAAAATTAAAAAAATGAGAGATACTTTTGATGTAAATACAGTTTTTCCACGAATTTAATAAGGAACTAGAACAGTTATTTATTGTTTTTTATTATTTTAAGGTAAATCAAATTTACTAATATTATAATCAAATTCTGCAAGTATTCCAGTTGTTTTTAATCATGCGACAGCTGTGTCGTCATTCAAAGCCCCTTTCAAACTATTTTCACACAACCGAAAGAGCTGTCATAATAATAAAAAACAAACAAAAATGCTTCAAAAGAACTTAATAAAAACGTAATTAAATATGATTTACTGTGAAAACAAATAAATAACTGGAGTTGTACGAATTAAACATGATAACAATTCACTCATTTATTCTGTCAATCACAACAAATAGCGGAATATGATAATAAATTGTAAATGCACAATTCATACCCAAACTAAAAATTATAATAATTTCAGTTATAGAGTAATGCACGCCACCGGTAATTACGTAGAGGTATACGGTCTGATAAATGCAGTGTTCTGAAACAAATGATATCAATACCAGATTTCGACCAACTTTCCCTTGTAAGTAGGTACCTACCCTAGCTTCATTTAACTTGTATATATAGCTTGCTATTTAATAATACTTCAGTAGAAATTTATAATTTTCTAAGTACAAAATGCCATTATTATGGGAGCACCAAGCCACTCACTAAAATCGTTGAAGTGTGTTCTTCAGGTTCAAATGTTTGATTGTTACAAAATTTTGCTACCATTCTAATAAATGTAATATCAATAATAGTACTTGAAAATGTTGATGTTTTTATTTACGCCCATTACAGGGTTTTACTTGGACATTTACAAATAATATTGAAAAGGTACAT
>JAHDVE020008469.1:0-11989 GCA_022606495.2 Halesus radiatus | reverse complement strand
AACATCTGTCTGATTTGCAGGGTCTTCAGCTCCCAAAACCAAACTATCATATTTAGATGTTTCTTGAACAGGTTCAGTGTTTTGCATTGTTAATACTGCTTCAGTGTTTCCAGTATTTCTTACACGTTGTAGTTCGGCTTGTTTTTGTGCTAGTTCCGCAGAAAATTTTTGATATGCTTGATTAAGTTCTTTCTTCATTTCGTCAATGCCCAAAGCGCCTTGTGATCGATCAGCTTCAAATCTTTGCATATCTGACCGCAAAGATTTGAGTTTATCTGTTAATATGGAAATCTCTTTTTCAAGTGCACTTGTATCTGGAGCTTGGACGTTGCTAGGTACGCGAATATTTGGATTAGATGGATTTAATGATACATTCATAATTTTCGCCCTTTCAATAAAGTATATATTATTTGTATTACTCTCTTTATGATACCATTCGTAGATAATATAACCGACAATTACAGCGGTAATGTTTTTAGATTTTGCCCTCGGCAGAGCCCACGGCACTTTCGGCGATAGCCAAAGTGTCAGAGTGGGTCACATACTTAAATTAAGTGTGTGATAGTGCGCTGCTCGTTTATTCGTTCCGTTCTAAATCTGCGAAAAAATCTTCAATTGGAGTGTTATATAATTCCGCCAGCGCAAGCAAAACGCTCACCCGAATACTGTATTGCCCAAGCTCCATTTGTGATATGATTTCGCGGATAATGTCCAGCCCCATTGTCTGCAATTTGGCGGCAACGGCTTCTTGTGACATCCCTGCTTTGTTGCGATACTTTTTAAGATTTGCGCCAATAGATATATCTTGTTTTAGCCGATAAGCCATTATATCACATCTTTTCTGTAATGTATAGATTCCACTTGATTATCTCATATTATTGTGATAATATTGGAATGTATACATTACAATTAGAAAGAAGATGATGCAGTGAAAGAATTTACGATTGAGCTTGATGAGGTAATTTGCAAATGGCTGGAGCATATTTCGGAGGTGACAGGAGAATCAATAGAAAAGCTTATTTCCAACGGAATATGCCACCAAGTTACACTGTTGGAAGATAGCGTTTTTAAGGTTTTTACTTACAATGAATAAAAAATAATAAGTACAAGCCCCTTAGCGGTCAGACGTCACCGCTAAGGGGCTTTTTATATAGAGTTTTTATTATTCAGGAAATATTAAATGCAAGGGCGCGGTGCGAACCGCGTCCTAATATTTTACAGAGGAGAACATTATGGAAAAAAACGATGAATTAAAATTAATTCACATGAGCGAGGTGGAGGCAACCGAAATAAGTTGGCTGTGGTATCCGTATATTCCGTTTGGAAAAATCACGGTCATTCAGGGAGACCCCGGAGATGGGAAAACAACGGCAGTTTTGGCAATAGCCGCAGCCTTAACAACAGGTACACTTCTTCCCGAAAGCAATGCGGTCACAGAGCCTATGAGCGTAATATTTCAGACTGCCGAAGACGGCTTAGGCGATACTGTAAAGCCACGCCTTGTGCAATCTGGCGCAAACTGCGAGCGCATTATCGTCATTGATGAAAGTGAAAAAGAACTATCCCTTTCAGATTTACGCATTGAACAAGCAATTATTTTAACTGGTGCAAAGTTGTTTATCCTCGACCCTCTCCAAGCTTATATTGGTGCTGACGTGGATATGCACAGAGCAAATGAAATACGACCAGTTTTAAAACGCATTAGTGCTGTTGCAGAAAAAACAGGCTGTGCCGTTGTGGTTATCGGTCACCTCAACAAAGGTGGCAACAAGAGTCAATATCGTGGTCTTGGGAGCATAGATATTCAAGCTGCAGCCCGCAGTGTTTTAACCATTGGGCGAATTAAAGGTAAGCCGTATACACGAGCAATTGTGCAAGGCAAAAACAATCTCGCCCCAGAGGGTGCCGCTATCGGCTTTGAACTTGACCCTGCAACAGGCTTTCGCTGGCTTGGCGTTCTTGAAATCACCATTGATGAATTGTTGTCTGGAAAGATGCCAGAAAATGATACAACGTATGACAGGGCAATCAACTTTCTAAAAGAACAATTAGCAGATGATGAGAAACCAGCAGCTGAACTATTTGAAAAAGCTTCCAATCAGGATATTTCAGAAAAAACTTTGCGAAAGGCAAAGCAAGCTCTTAATATTCGTGCAATTAAACGTGAAAAAAGGTGGTTCTGGTCGGCTATATCGTCAAAAAACGAGTGAAATTAAGACGGCAAAAAAAGAAGGAAGGCGGCAAGATGCCCTATAGAGATTTTACCGCCTTCCTTCCTTGCAGTCTTGAAAAAGGAGGGAATTTATGGCGGATAAATGCGTAGTCCGCAACGCCCAGTACAAACGTGGCGGACTAAATATACGGGAGCGACACAATGAAAGAAAAAACACTGACTATATGAATGAAGATATTATCAAAGATCGTGCAGTGTTTAACGTCCATTTTAAGCAGAGTGCAGAAAGTTATGAGAGCACATTTGACCAAATGCTTGCCGACAAAACCATTAGCACACGAGGGCTTGGAAAAGACCCACACATCGTTGATGAGCTTGTCTTCGATGTGAATAGCTCTTATTTTGAAAACAACGGTGGTTATGAATATGCCAAATCTTTTTTTGAAGAAGCATATCGCCTAGCAGTGCATGAAATCGGTGGTGAGCAGTATGTTTTGTCGGCAGTAATGCACGCTGATGAGCGCAACAAGGCGTTATCAGAACAATATGGTCATCCAGTGTACCATTATCATCTCCATGTTGTTTATGTGCCAGTCGTGCAAAAAGAAATATATTTCAAGAAGAACAACAAAAATTCTGAACTTGCTGGAAAGCTCAAAGAGGTTATCACGCAAGTCAGCCATTCTAAAAAGTGGCCTCGCTTTAAAGATGATAAAGGCTGGGTTAATTCCTATTCTTTGCTACAAGATAGATTTTTTGAGCATATGAAAGTTGCTGGGTTTTCAGGCTTTGAGCGTGGTGAACGTGGCTCTACAGCTGAACATCTAAGCGTTTTAGAATACAAATCGCAGCAGGAATCACAACGTGCCACCGAGCTTAGCAAAGAGGTTAAACAAAAACTCCAGCAATCAGAAAAGCTGGATAAAAAGCTTTCAGTTCAGAAAAAAGCAGACACCGATATTGCAACGCTTGATTCTATTGGCAAGAAAAATCTTGTAGGTCAGACCGTCATCACGCCTGATGAGCTTAAAAGCATTAAAAATATTATTAAAAAAGAAGCAAAGTCACAGGAGAAAATTACAGCGCAAAAATTGCAGATTTCTAGTCTAACAAGTGAGCTTAATAGGATTAAATATCGCTTGCAGGGCTATGAGGGCAAGGGTATCACCGACAATATGAAATACTATTCGGCATATCAAAGAGCGCCTCGTCGCATGGCAGAGGTTATTGCCGACATCATGCGCAAGCCGCCAGAACTGGAGCAACAGCAAAAAAACCACACCATTATCAAAAAGAAAGGACAAGAATTATGATTGATAAATATTCAATAGAACAGGCAAGAAAGACTGATGTTATTGCATTTCTTGAAAAGCATTGTGATTTCACATTCACTGAAAGTGGCGGCACTTCCCGTTCTCATCAGCACAAAAGTTTAGCAGTTAAAAACGACCATCTATCATGGTATTGGCACAGCAAAGGCATTGGCGGCCATGGTGCGCTAGATTATCTCATAAAGATTGAAAACATGGCGTTTCGTGAAGCTGTGGAGGTTGTTTTGCATCTATCATCCAGTAAAACATCAATACAGCCACAACAAACTTTACAGCACAGTAACCAGTTAATTCTTCCTGAAAAAGCTGGTATTCCTTTGCGTTTATACGATTACCTCTGCAATCAACGTGGCATTGACGGTGAGATTGTAAACAAGCTAATTCAAGAAAAAAAGTTGTTTGAGGACAAGCGTGGAAACGTGGTTTTTGTGGGATATGATGAACAAAACAAGCCGATGTTTGCCAGTTTGCGTGGAACTTATGGTGATCAGCAGTTTCGCATGGACTGCACTGGAAGTGATAAGCGATACAGCTTTAATATGCTGTGTCCGCAATCTGAACAGCTCTATATTTACGAAAGTCCCATAGATGCTATGAGCCACGCAAGTCTTGAAAGCATTGCTACGGGCAATAGTGACACATGGAAAAAATACAGCCGATTATCCTTGGCTGGAACGTCAGACACAGCACTGTTATTTTTTCTGAATAAGCATTCTTTCGTTAAGAGTTTGGCTTTTTGTTTGGATAACGATGTTGCAGGGCGTGAAGCTTCTAAAAACATGATCAATAAATATTGTGTAAAAGGCTTTGAAACAAGCATTATGCTCCCAATTGGTAAAGACTGGAGCGAAGATTTAACAACAAAACAAAATCAGGACAAGCGCACTGTGCGCCAGAAAGGATTGAGTATATGAATACGAGCATTAACAACTCCAACGAGGTAGATTTACAAGAGTTTCCGCAAATAATTCAAAAGCACGGCAAAACAACTTTTGAGGTCTATGTTCATTTCAGTAAAACAAGCAATGAAACTTTAACAGATAAAGTAATGCGCTTAATACGCAACGACATTAGTACAAGCGGTATGCAATAAATCTTATGATACTGTGGTTACAGCGTTTGTTGTAACCACAGTAATACTTTAAAAAGAAAGTACACATTTATTTTATCCTTGACAAACGTGACCAAAAGGCACAATCTTAGTGGAATGTGGCGAACTTCTAAAGAAAAATAAATACCGCATTAAAATATTAAATACAATAGATTTCAAAAAATCAATGCATTACAATCCGTTCGTTTACATTCGTTCGGAAAAAGATATTTTGAAATTCGTGACGGCTTTAATTGCCAACACAAAAGGTGATAGCAAAGGCGGAGATGATTTTTGGGTAAAGGCAGAAACATTGTTATATCAAGCTTTAATCGGCTATATACACTACGAAGCACCGCCAGAAGAAAAGAGCATGAACACGCTGGTTGAAATGATTAACTCCATGGAAACCCGTGAAGATGATGAAAATTTCAAAAATGCCGTTGACTTCACATTTGAAACCCTTGCAGAGCGTGACCCGCAACACTTTGCACTTAGGCAATATAAAAAATATAAATTGGCGGCGGGCAAAACCGCTAAATCAATTTTAATAAGCTGTGGTGCAAGGCTTTCACCTTTCGATATTGCTGAAGTTCGAGAAATGATGAGTTATGACGAGTTAGAGCTTGACACACTTGGTGGATGGAAAAAATATAATTCCAAAACCAAAAAAGAAGAAATAGTCAAGCAAAAAACCGCCCTATTCATTATTATTTCAGACACCGACAGCAGTTTCAATTTTATTGTGGCACTCATGTATTCACAGCTATTCAATTTGCTCTGTGACCGTGCCGACAATGATTTTGGTGGACGGCTTCCCGTCCCGGTCCGCGCAATTTTGGACGAATTTTCGAATATAGGGTTGATTCCTAGCTTTGAAAAGCTTATTGCAACCATTCGTAGCCGTGAAATATCTGCTTGCGTTATATTGCAAGCACAATCGCAACTAAAGGCGCTTTACAAGGATAACATGGATACCATCACAGGAAACTGCGATACCATGCTGTTTTTAGGGGGCAAGGAACGGACAACCCTTGAAGAAGTGTCAAAAATGCTAGGTAAAGAAACAATTGATATGTACAACACATCAATTTCAAAGGGAAACTCGCCGTCATACGGTCAAAACTTCCAAAAACTAGGAAAAGACCTCATGAGCGTAGACGAAATTGCAGTCATGGACGGTGGCAAGTGCATTTTACAACTCCGTGGCGAACGCCCATTTTTCTCAAAGAAATATGACATAACAAAGCACAAAAACTATCAACACCTTGCAGATTCCAACGAAAAAAATACTTTTAATATTGAGCAGTTTTTATCGACAAAATTAAAACTTAAAAAAAGTGATGCGTTTGAGACCATGGAAATTGACCTCTCAAAAATGCCATCTAACTAGCAAGCCTATTGTTTGAAACCTAGAACAGTAGGCTTTTTTGATGCGAAAAATCACTTTTGCTTATCAAATTCAGAGCAGAAATGCTCTTTTATATAGATTGCTTTACAAAAAAACCAAAATATGAGGAGGAATACTATCGAATTTTTTAACAGTGCAATTGAAGTATTGCAAACATTAGTAATAGCATTAGGCGCGGCTTTGGCGGTGTGGGGAGCCATAAATCTTTTAGAGGGATACGGCTCGGACAACCCGGGTGCCAAATCTCAGGGTATTAAGCAACTTGTCGCAGGGGGTGGCGTTGCCCTAATCGGCATGGTATTAATTCCGCAACTTAGCGGGCTTTTTGGTTAAAAAATAGCCTATGGACTTACTGTTTGAAGGCATTAACGACTGGCTCAAGCAGTGTTTAATTGACGCAATCATGGCAAACTTTACTGGAATGTTTGATGACGTCAACCGTCAGGTTGGCGACATCGCATTGCAAGTAGGTCAGACCCCCGAAGGTTGGAATGCAGGCATTTTTGGCATGGTTAAAACACTTTCTGAAACAGTCATAATTCCCATTGCGGGAATGATTTTAACATTTGTGCTGTGCTATGAATTGATACAGCTCATCATTGAAAAGAACAATTTATCTGATTTTGATACATTCAACATTTACAAATGGATTTTCAAAACGTTTGTTGCCGTTTATATTTTGACCAACACGTTTAACATCGTGATGGGCGTTTTTGACATGGCGCAAACCGTTGTCAACCAGAGTGCAAGCCTCATTACAGGTGAGTTAAATTTTGGTAGTGACACGATGCTTGATGCAATGCAGACACAACTTGAAGCTATGGAAATAGGCGAATTAATCGGACTTTTCCTTGAAACGGGTGTTGTGAAATTGTGCATAGGCATCATGGCGGTGGTCATTTTCATAATTGTCTGGGGGCGTATGATTGAAATTTATTTGACAATCTCCATTGCACCGATACCCTTTTCCACAATGGTTAATAAAGAATGGGGTAGCATGGGTAACAATTACCTGAAATCCTTGTTGGCCATTGGTTTTCAAGGATTTTTGATTATGGTTTGCGTAGCAATTTACGCTGTGCTAATTCAAGGCATTGCGGAGGCAGACAACATTCATATTGCCATCTGGACCATGGCAAGTTACACGGCACTTTTGTGCTTTACTCTGCTAAAGACTGGTGGTTTGGCACGTTCGATATTCAATTCACATTAAAAAACAGGAGGAAAATTTTATGAGCAAAAATATTGCACTACTAAAAAAACGTATCGAGGAAAACTACGATGCGTTTAAGGCGGAAATTCTTGATTTAGACAAAGAGGACATTTTCAACTTATCAAAGCACATTGCAGTGCGTGAAGACGTGCATTTTCATATGAGCACCCATGATTTGGTCGATGA
Source organism: Halesus radiatus (assembly GCA_022606495.2). Taxonomy (NCBI): domain Eukaryota; kingdom Metazoa; phylum Arthropoda; class Insecta; order Trichoptera; family Limnephilidae; genus Halesus; species Halesus radiatus. The sequence goes on along the minus strand of JAHDVE020008469.1, from coordinate 4,585 downwards.
GGATGAAGCCGCATATTTGCTTGGTTTTACAGAACCATTAACAATGCTTGCGGATGCGTGGGAGGGCTATTTGGAAAACCAATGCTGTGATTTTGGCGAGGTTCTGGAGGACGTTTTAGGAAACAACGAAAACGAAGAAAATTATATCACAATGGTTTTGGCGCAAGAACTAGCTGAAAAATATGGCGATGATGTTACCACAAGAGGGCGTTGCTGATGGAACTTTTTGAAACTGGCAGCAAATATCTGGAACTACAAAATTATATGGAGGACAGGAGGTTGATTTTTGGGAAGACGAGGAATAAATGTAGTTTCGCTGTTTGATGGCATTTCTTGTGGTAGAGTTGCACTAGAACGTGTTGGAATTGCTGTAAATCGTTACGCCGCCTTTGAAATTGACAAATATGCAAAGGCGGTTAGCCGGTATAATTACCCCGATATTGAGCAATACGGTGATGTGTTAGATGCTGATTTTTCGGTATTTTCAGACGTTGACCTTGTTATGGGTGGCTCACCTTGCACTTTCTGGTCGATAGCGAAAACCAACCGTGAAGTCGATAAAGATGGTATCGGTTGGAAGTTGTTCATGCGTTTTGTTGAAGCAGTGAGGGTCATTCGCCCTCACTATTTTTTATATGAAAACGTAGCATCTATGCCAAAAAACATTAAGGAATACATCACGGAAGAATTTGGCGTAGAGCCTTTATTTATCAACTCTGCCCTTGTTTCTGCACAGCAACGAAAACGGTTGTATTGGACAAATATACCAAACATTACACAGCCAGAGGATAAAGGGATTTTGCTAAAACACATTCTTGAAACTGGCTTGCCATACGGCGAAAAGTCCCATTGCATAGACGCTTGTTACTACAAAGGCGGCAATCATTCGTCACCAAAAAAACAGAGCGGACAGCGAAACATGGTGTATGAACCGATTGCTCTTGCTGATAAATCACAAACAATTGTGGCAACTTTACACAAAGAAAACGCCTTGTCTATGCTGAAACGCAATAAGACAGGGCTTTTTGTTGCCCAATCGGTTGATGAAAATATGGGTGCCGCACTCCGCACCCGTGCTGATGAAAATGGGCGTTCTAAACATTTAGAAGTTAGGTTTGATGGCAAATTAAACGCTCTTACAACGGCACAGATGGACAGCGTGGTTTGCTCCCCTGTTCGTGTTGGTTCAATCGGCAAAGGCGGTCAAGGTCACAGAATTTACAGTGTTCCACGGCAAAACGGTGTCACTTATGGCAAACGGCGGAGGGCGTGGCGGTCAAGTTGGGTTATATAAAATTGACTTGCCAGATGGTGAATATTTTGTCCGCAAATTAACGCCAAAAGAAGCAGAACGTTGTCAAACGCTAAACGATGATTACACTGCTTGGGGAATTAATGACAAGGAAAAGACCGTAACTATCAGTAATACACAACGTTACCGTTGCATAGGAAATGGGTGGACAATAGATGTAATTGCCCACATTTTAAGCCATGGAATTTTTGGAGGTGATGCCTAGTGGCCTTCGTACCAGTGCCAAAAGATATGTCCCGGATCAAGAGCCGATTGCTGTTCAATCTCTCGAAAAGACAGCTGATTTGCTTTAGTGTGGCGGCTTTAATTGGTGTACCCACTTACCTTTTAACACGAGGAGCAATCGGTAATTCTGCCGCTGTTCTTCTTATGATTGGGTTTATGTTACCCGCATTTTTCATTGCAATGTATGAAAAGGACGGACAACCAGCAGAAAAAGTTTTAAGAAACATTATCCGTTCAAGATGGTTTTATCCGAAAAAACGCCCGTACAAAACTGAAAACTTCTATAAAGTTATCGAAAAGGAGGCCAAGATATTTGAATGTAAAAACAAAACGGCAAGCACAACAAGAAAAAAGGCTATCGCAAAACGTCCGTCAGGCAAGAAAAAACAAAAAAGACCTACGCGCAACGCCTAAAAAACCAGCGAAAAATAAAAAAGGCTTTATAGCATCAATTTTGATTTTTTTTACAGCCTTGTTACATTGGTTTTTCGGCACAAAAGCAATACCACAGACCGCACAGCAATCTATACCCTACCGAGAAATGTATCGTGACGGCATTTGTCGTGTAAATGACAAGTTATTTAACAAGACAATTGTTTTTGGCGATATAAATTACCAACTTGCCCAAAACGAGGACAAGACGCAGATTTTCGACGGCTACTGTGATTTTCTGAACTACTTTGATAGCACCATTTCCGTACAGCTTTCTTTCATTAATAAGTACGCAAATGTCAAGGATTTTGAGAAGTCTATTCACATTCCAGACCAACAAGATGATTTCAATTCCATTCGTCGAGAATATGGGGATATGTTGAAAAATCAGCTTGCAAAGGGCAACAACGGGCTTGTGAAAATGAAATACATTACGTTTGGCATTGAAGCCAACTCACTACGTGAAGCTAAACCAAAACTGGAACGCATTGAAGCCGATATTATAGGTAATTTCAAAACGTTGGGCGTAAAGTCACATGCTATGAACGGTATGGAACGGCTTACTATTTTACATGGGCAATTACACCCTGGATGGCAAAGATAAGTTTAACTTTGACTGGAAAAAAGCTTGTTAAAACGGGGCTTTCAACAAAAGACCATATCGCACCTTACAAGCTTTGATTTTCGCGATAACAAGACGTTTCGCATGGAACTAAGCAATTGGCGCAACTAGCTTTATACAAATTATTGCACCAGAACTCACGGACCGTTTGTTTGCCGATTTTCTCAATATGGATAATGCAATAACGGTAACTTGCAATAAACTCAATAGACCAAACGGAGTTTTCATAAAAACGATTGCTGCAAACTCACAGACCTAGATGCTATGAAAATTCTCAGGAGCAAAAAAAGGCGGTACGTGCAGGGCGACATGGACGTTATCCCTACAGACCTTGCAACTTATGGTGATGAAGCGAAAAATATTCAAGGAATTACAATCACGCAACGAGAGAATGTTTCTTGTGACGATTATCATTCTCAACACTGCCAAAACAAAACAGCGGTTGGAGAACACCATTTTTGCGGCGGCGGGTATTGCACAGAAATATAATTGTGCGTTAAAAAGGTTGGATTTTCAGCAAGAACAAGGGCTTATGAGCAGCTTGCCCATTGGTATAAATCAGATTGAAATACAAAGAGGACTAACGACTTCATCAACTGCCATTTTTGTACCGTTCACTACATGCGAACTTTTTATGGGTGGTCAAGCACTTTATTATGGACTTAATGCACTTTCTAACAACTTGATTATGGCAGACCGCAAGCAGCTAAAAAACCCAAATGGTTTGTTCCTTGGAACGCCCGGTTCGGGTAAATCGTTCTCTGCAAAACGTGAGATTATCAACGTTTTTCTCATTACAAACGATGACATCATTATTGCGGACCCAGAGGGTGAATATTTCCCCCTTGTTTCAAGGCTTGGCGGGCAAGTTATCAAACTTTCGCCAACCAGTACGCAATACATCAATCCTATGGATGTGAATAGCGATTACGCAGATGAAGAAGACCCACTCACTTTGAAAAGTGACTTTATTTTGTCACTTTGCGAGTTAATTGTAGCAGGCAAAGATGGCTTAAAACCAGCCGAACGCACAGTTATTGACCGTTGCGTAAGATTGGTTTATCGTGATTATTTTGCCGACCCAAGACCAGAAAATATGCCCATATTGGAGGATTTGTACAACCTCCTACTTAAACAAACAGAGCCAGAAGCACAGCACGTTGCAATGGCACTTGAAATTTATGTTACAGGCAGTTTGAATGTTTTCAACCATCGTACAAACGTGAATTTAAGCAACCGCCTTGTTTGTTTTGATATTAAAGAATTGGGTAAGTCGCTTAAAAAGATTGGTATGTTGATATTGCAAGATGCCGTGTGGAACCGCGTAACGTTAAACCGTGCCGCCCATAAAATTACGTGGTTTTACATCGACGAATTTCACCTTTTATTAAAAGATGAACAAACGGCGGCGTATTCATGTGAGATATGGAAGCGATTTAGAAATGGGGTGAATTCCCAGCGGAATCACACAAAACGTGAAGGGACTTGATGTTTTCTAAGGAGATTGAGAATATTTTGAAAATAGTGACTTTGAGCAATCATGCTGAATCAAGCAGGAGGCGATAGATTGATTTTAGCTAAGCAGTTAGGCATTTCACCGCATCAACTTTCTTACGTGACCCAAAGCAACGAGGGTGAGGGATTGTTGTTTTACGGCAACACCATAATTCCTTTCAGCGACCGTTTCCCTCGGGATACGGAATTATACAGGATTATGACGTCGAAGCCTCAGGAAGTGGGAATTTGAGGGGAAAATTAAGATTTGAGGACGATAATTTGTCCTCAGAAACAACGCAAATTATGCCTAAGAATGGTAGACGCAAGCAAAAACAAAAACAAATTATACCACAGACGAAAAAAAGCGAAGGCAGTAAAGCTGACAAGCCTCTTTCACATTCCGATGTTGAAAGAAAGAATTTGAAGTTTGATGATAAAATTGCAATTAAAACAACCGACACCTCCTATGTCATTGAAAACACCGCCATCATTACAAG
>JAHDVE020008468.1:0-14274 GCA_022606495.2 Halesus radiatus | reverse complement strand
ATGGTTTGGGCATGTGGAGCGAATGAACGAAGAAAGGAGTGTAAGAAGAATGTATGACGCGAATGTGAATGGAAGAAGAAGCCGGGAACGTCCGAGGAAGACATGGCACGATCAACTGAATCAAATACTTGAGTCGGGCCATGTCAGAAGTCGGAATAACAGAAGAGAATGTATGAGACGTTGTATGAATGTGAATGAAGCAAGTGTATGCCAAGATCGAGTTGTTTGGCGGTCCGTCCTCTCTGCCTACCCCTGCGGGGAAACGGCGTGATGGTTAGTTAGTTAGTTCTCTTTCATATTTGATTTGCGATTTGTTAATATTATCTTCATAAATATTACAATGAGTTTTATAAGCTTCGATAAGTTATACAAATAAATTGAAAGTTATATATTTTTTTAAATTTCATTGATAATAATTTAATGTATTTTTATTTATTTGTCTATTTATTATATTGCATACGCCCTATATGGCCTTTTTACATATTTTGTTATAAAAATTCTAATTACAATAGTCACACAAAACACATAACAGTAGGTACATAGGCAAAATACTCTTCACGAAATACAACTACTAAATATTTAATTTGTCTGACGAACAAATTCAGCAATAACATCGTGTAGTATCATTCCAAATAATTAACAACAGAAACGAATATACAAAACACACTTCACGTTCACTGATACTTATACGCTGGAAACATCGTGTTTTGGCATCTTAAATGCATAATTGTCGACTACCCAACCCTCCCTACCCGATCCGATTCCTATTGTCACTGGAACAAGAAAGGACCGAAGACGGTTCGATCTCTACCGCTCGTCGCACAAGAACAAAGGGTGTTCATCGCTGACCGAAGCATCTGGCCAATTCTGGATTAGTGAATTTTCAGTGAGGTGAAATAAGTGCTAGAGGATATCCACGAACAAGGTAGGCTTATTCAATTTCCGTGGCATCCTCCTGTTTCTCTTTCAGTCCTTCCTTCTACACCGTTTTTTCTCATCTGGTTCTCCAGATTAACTTCGCTGCCAGTCCAGAATTGGGATTCTTTCAGAGCTATAGAAACACATCCCGTTAATAATTGTTGAGGATGTATAGAAATATTGGGTGATTCAGACATTTTCCACTTCGTTTTTGATAGTTTACTATTTATAGTTTGTCAAAGTGGAGTGTGAATCACTTTACAAATACTCACTCAAATAATATTATGTCGGTATTTTAATGAATGGAATATGGTCCTGGGTTCGAGTCCCAGATGCGACTGATATCTTTTTATTTTCTGTTGTTTTTTCGGTTTCATGTTTCATTTACGTTACGTTAATATTATCTTCTTCAATGATTAAATATTACAATGAGGTTTTTAAAATTCAATAAAATAATTAAAAATTAAAAATTGAATAAGAAATATGGTTTGTAATTTGTCGAAATCCAATGTCGAAATCCGATGAACGACAGATACTGATTACTGAAATTATTCCAGGGGTAAATTGATGGAAGACTGGCTAAAGGAAAACACCGCACCATGACGTTTGCGACTGGTGCAAGTGCAGTTCTGCCTAATAGTTCCACGGCAGCAGTCTATATGGCCTTATGATACCTCTAACTTCCATAGTAGATAGTAGAGGGCATAATAATTAGAAAAAAATATCCATAACCTTTGAAACTTCGAACGACCGCGATCTAATACTTCCGCATTATGCTGAGGGTAAATTTACGCGCCTAAAGTCTATTTTCGTAATAACTTACTTGCTGTTTTTAAAGTTATGTTTTTGTAAATTGTGCCGTGTTACCACACAATCAATATATACATATATTATAAAAGAAAGTCTAAAAAAACTCAAAAACGAGTCCCGGTATGATCAAGGGAGTTTATATGGTGTGGTAGATCTCTATCCCCCCTCCAGGAAGAGGGTTCCCGTTTTTACCTAAAGGGCGTGCTTTTGAAAATATGAGGGCTGGACGTTTCGCCCTCTAGAAATTTCAAGAACAGTCTTCCGGAAAGTTATAGAAGGTTCAATAAAGCTGTAGAAAGTTCTGGAAGAAGTGGTGGAGCATGTTGGTGAGCCAAGAAGGTTCCAGAATGTTCTGAATAATTAGCTAATGCTCTAGGAAGTTATGGAAGGAGAAAGTTCTAGAAGCTTTCAGAAATGAGTGGCGGAGTGTGGCGGTGAGTCTAGAAGGTTCTGGAAAGTTATAAAAGATTCGATAATCTTAATTTTAATCCATTTATATTATAAAAAAGTATTCGAGAGCATTCCACAATATTCCAGAACATCCCTGAATATTCTGGAATGTTGTAGAATGTTCTGGAATAGGAAATCGAGAACATCATTGTGGAACACCCCAGAACACTCTCGAATGTTGTCCTGAGCAAAGCCGGGTACCCCAGCTAGTGTATTTATAATATAGTTTCCCCGGAATAGCTAAATACTTATGTTCAGAAAAAAGATTTTTTTGGATTGCCGTTCGATACGCCGGCGTTCAACGAATACAAATTTTGCGAATTCGATGTGTATTCCGGCACCCTAAAAGTTAAGTAATTAATAATGGATAATAAATGCTTGACCTGATTTCGTACTACATTATTCCATAAACGCGTGATTTATAGTATCAACTTGTTATTCGTCCGTCGTTTCGCGAACGGATTTTCACATAAAACATTCGAACATCGACCCGTTCACACAAAACATTCGGCTTAGATATTGAATTATTCCGAGTCGGTAACATTGACATGTGCGTTGAATTTAAATGAGTTATTGTTTGTTTTTGACCGATTGTCGCAGATTTGTGCCGCATGATAAGGCGCTTTATTCAGCCACTGACGTCCGAATGAATAGGCGTGCCATTATAGCCATATTTGCCTACCATTTCGGCTGAAGGAAACCGCGCATTTTTCGAATACATGACGCCATCATTCGTGTATTGACTGGCGGCAAGCGATCATTCGAAAATTTTCAGGAATAAAACAACAATTATGGTTTCATGCGCATTTAAACGTTGTAAAAAAAGAAGTGATAAAGGTAATAATCAAAACTATCGCATTACATTCCTCAGATAAGCCCTTTCTTTACTGCATTTTACTTATTCAATTATATAATACATTAGCAGTTATAGTGGTACAAAAGCAAATTAAAAGCATTTTTAAAAAGGATGAAACTAAATACTCAAAGAAAAATTATAGTTAACAATAATTTATAAACATGAAATTACTTTTTTTATTAATTGAAATTACTGCTTTTGAAGTTTTCCAAGTTCAAATTATTGTCAAATATCGTTTAAATATTTGTTACCAAGAATGTAAACGTTGTATTGGGGAATGTAAACTGTTGTTGGAATGAGATATACAAATGTAAAATGTCAATGTTTGTCTAGTCGTTCGTTTAGGTATGTGTAGATTGATTAAATGCAGGAGTTCAGAACAATCAAATTTCGAATTTAATCATTTTTATAAATTGGTTAGGTCGTTTACGGTAAACAAATAAAATACCAAAACTGAGTAATCCAAGAGTAAACACCGCTTACAACAGAAAACTCCCTTTCAAGATATTTCGACTTGGAAACAATTTCGGTATTTGAAAATGGTTTGATCAATTCAACCAGAAGTAAGATAAAATTGACCTTATTTTAGGAACACGGATGCGCCCACAATACACTTCTATCGGTTTATCTCTTCAGTGAGAAACACGAGATCTTTTAACCACAAAAAGATTAGGTAGGTAGGTACTTGAAACACATTGAGGTACGAGTATATAATATAAATGTTAAAACACGACAATTACACGATTACAATTGACAATTAATAGTAGGGATGTAGTTGTAAATGTGTGATAATTCAGAAATTCATTTGTTTATGCATTTCGTATGCGTCACGAATACCGAAATCGTCACCAAAGCTAGCTTTACACGACCATTATTTTCTACCTTGGTTGCCATTAAAGAAGGAATAACAATTTGGGACGGTACTTAATCGTCGAAAAATGGCAACACCTTTAACATAACCGCAGATCATATGGAAATAGCTGTCGCAAATTGCCAATATGCGAAATTCACAATATCGAATAGAAACACGGGTTCACAATCATTGATAAACACATTATAGTCTACCTATAAACTTTTTACGAATATATTAAATATGCTACGAAATAAACACGCAACAATTCCATACAACATGTGAAATAATAGTCACGTAAAACTATGTCAGCTGTCATTGAACGCCAAACCGGATGACAATAGCCGTGACCCGCATTGCCCTATGACCAAAGGTAGGCTGTGTGTAGTTTTTCATCTTCGTGTATGAATTGTGCATTAAGTCTAGCCAACTGAATACATCAGCGTTCAAGTTCCTTATCAAAAAATACACTTTGATCAGAAATTCGTTCATTTTATGGTTCGTTTTTATTAGGGTAGGCACAGCTTTTCAGCCTTTATGGACTGCACGCCACTGGAAAATCCAAATGGAAAGATGACCTGTATGGAATATGTACGTAAAAAAGTATCGTGTAAAACGACCATAAGAATTGTTAGATAGAAAATAATTTTCCCACAATATAAATTACAAATGTACATTTCGTGCAGTGCAGTGGTCATTTTTTTCATTCACCGTGTCGAATTTTTATATAAACTTTGTACAGTCTTTATTTCCTCTTAACAATGGTTGCTATACCATATTGCAAGCATTTGTTATACTGCTTTATTTTGTTCCATTAAACAGAGTTAAATAGACTGTGAAGTGATACACAGATTTTAAATTTATTTTGAAAAAAATAGTAATTCACCTGTTCTTACTTTGTCGGTTGCGATTATTCAATCGATGACAATTGTCGGTGGATTTTCTTGAGCAAAAACAAACATTCGTATAATTTATAAACTTTTCACCTAACAAGGCTTTCCACTTTCCGGGTATTTTCTTAATATTTGAATAGGCCGACTTTAGGCCGAAATAAACAAAAAAATCTACAGATAGATCGCGCAATCAGAGTTGAGGTGAACAACACAAATTTAGGATTGTGTGTATTGGTGCATATGTAGAGTGATTTATACTCATTTTTTACTTTGACCAATACATTTCTATTTAAAGTAAGCCATTTTTGATGTGCCGCCAAAACATGTTGGTTGTTGTTCGTGAATATGGCGTTGTTGACTTCACGCCGGTCAGCGTCGGTGACAGCCTCATGTCCCGACTACACGATCGCCCAATCTCCCAACTCGAACGTTTGGGCGATTGTGTTGAGGGATAGTTCGTATGCGTTGGGCCAACGTTGGCTCGAGTTCAGAGAGTTCGCTCGAGATCACCCCGGTGGCGAACTGAAGTTGGCGAAACCTTCAAAATAGTTGGCCGAAATCTTACAAACAAACCGGCCTCTTTAGTACGAGTTCGGCAGGCGATCCCGATGGACATGTTGCGCGAAGAATAAAACATGATTGAACTATGTCTCTAATGACTAAAAATAACTCAAATATGCAACTAACCCTTAAATAAATGCCCAAATATGCATTATGCTAATAATAATAATAGTTGGATAATTTGTATAGCGCCCTTTTTCATGAAAAATCACCTCAATAACGAAATCCATGTAATCCGATGTATAATCGGGGTTATTTGTTATATTTTAACTGTTTTTAATAAAAATACGGAGCTAAAACAGGCGCAATAGATATCGACAAGCGGTAGGGAAATTGAAATTCGTCATATTTTTCTAACATTTTGAAAGACAAATACATGTGACAAGATATTTTTTTTATTGTGTAGTTCAAGAAACAAAGGCTGGATGATTTGATACTAAATACATAATATTTATTTCCTGTATTATGAGTACCTAATGAGAAATAAATGGTGTCAATAATATTATAAATTTCGGTAGACTTTCCATAAATATCGATAGATCGATAGAATTTAGCTAAAATGGCATCACTAATTAGTAGTTCGCATTTGGATCGTTGTCCCGATTTATACGACCGGCCAACGTCCCAACTCCGAGTCGAGTTCGGGTTGGGACGTTGGCCAATCGTGTAGTCGGGGCATTAGATCATATAATATAGATACCATGATCTGAGGTGACATCCTTTTTAACCAACCAGCAGCGTTTTCTGCATCACGATGACGTTATAGCCAGTTCGAACCTTTTAGGAATGTGCGGTTTCAGATCAATAATTATATAAGTATTATAGTTTTTATATTATTGTGACAGCTTTTTCGGCGTTCAAAGCCATTTTCAAACCGTGGTTAGGCCACGTTGAGACGACTATATATGATTCTATTTAAAACTAAAATACTTGCAGAACTTACTGATAACAATATTAAATTTGATTTATATTCAATTTAAAAAAAAAAACAATAATAAATGAAGTTCAAGGAATTAAACAAAAAAAATATTAATTACACATTTTAATACGATTATCAGAATCGGAAAAATAAATTTTAAACCTTCCACTCATTTTGAACATCGTGAAAATACCGCATCGGGGATGCCATGGTCTCACATGCTCTGGTTAACAGGGAGCAGTTGGAACTCTTGTGCAATATTCACATTTTAAAAAAGTATTACGCTTCCGAGAGTGTTGTCCTTGCCAAACGTTACTGAGAAACAGCTTTATGTCTTACTTACACCTACTTATTGTAATAAACGAATAATGGACAATTATTTTTAACTTTAATCGAATTAGAAAATTCGGCAAGTATTTACATTTGTTAGTATAAGTTATCGAGCTCGCTCTTTTAGTATAATATACTTTTATCAATTTCATTGGAATAACATGTTTAAAATATGATGTATGCATGTTATGCATCTGTGTAAGTAGGCGTCGCTGCGACACCCATACAAACATAGTCTTATAACTATGTATATATATATATAAATTGGCTCCAATAAAATAATATAAAAATACCCTTTTAAATTTGAAGTCTAATTCATCCTAGCTAATTTATTATATTATGTAACACTGTTTACATCCGCTAGTAGGTTCTACGAAAACTGTTATCATATTTTTTTAAAGCCAATGCCATTCCATAAAACGGGAGAAGCTTTTTCCTCACGTTTCCGATGAAATAGTTTCTGAAGGTCGAACAATAAAGTCACGCCTTGTTTTGCGGAAGTTCCGGAAACTAAAACCATGTAAAGCTTTAAAAAATATATCGCACCGTGCGTAGAATCGCAGTCGGTGCAAAACGACACTTTGTCAATGTTTGCTGTTATGTAAAACAACCGTACCTATTTTTGGCATGTTCTTGGTGGTGTATAAAGATAACAAGTGAAATTTTGAAACTTTGGAAAAAAATTAAAAGGGGTAGTAAAAATTTAAGAAAAGGTGAATTTTTGGATTTTCGCGGGCTGTGTACATTCGATTATCGATTTTTTTTTGTTATGTTGGTACACATATGTTTATCATATGTTATCATTATCAGCCATTTTGGATCAATGGTTTGTTTTTGACAACTGGAAAGGTTAGTCACGTTTTTGGGTGTTCTTCGATTTTTTTTTATTTAGGTTCGTTTTCTGAGGCATCAGCAGTACGATTGAAGTGAAATTTTAGATTCGCTTTATTTTTTATGTCCTCATCAGCATTTCTTCAAAAAAAAAATTATTCTTTTTAGAAAAAAAATTGTTAATAATTGTTAATCCTATGGAGGATTTTCCTAGTTTTGGTCGGAACTTGATAGCCGTTTTCTGTGGCATCATCAGTCCGATTAAAGTGAACTTTTAGATTTGCTTTGTTTTTTATGTCCTTATCAGCATTTCTTCAAAAATCCAAAAAATCGATGTTTTTCGATTTTTTACAAAAATTTTTTTTTAGTAAAAAATCGAAGAAAAAACAAAACGTGACTAACCTTTCCAGTTGTCAAAAACAAACAACTGATCCAAAATGGCTGATAATGCTAACATATGATAAACATACGTGTACCAACATAACAAAAAAAATCGATAATCGAATGTACACAGCCCGCGAAAATTCAAAATTCACCCTTTCTTTTGAACACACCTCGTATGTTTTCTTAGCAATAATATTTAATAAGTAAATACAACAATCATTATCTCGCCAAAATTATACAATATAATTAAGAAGTGAAAGTCAAAAGAAAACATAATAGCAGCTGCTTTCGAGGCTGCGGTGACTGCTTTGCTAATGAGCTGCAAGCCCCCAAGGACAATTGCAACAGCTGTACCTGCTGTCTCGCCAATAGCTAAGTCTCTGACTCTCTGGGCAGAAGCCATAACGTTAGCAGAGCTCGCTAAATTAGTCGCGAGCATTAGACAGAGAAGTTTAATGTGGATCCTCATAGTTGGTGGTTTTTGTGTTTTATAATTCTTTTTATTGGTGTTATTTTTATGTAAAAAATATAAATATGTATATAAAATTCTAAAATTTAAATAATTACGAACCTAATAAAATAATAACAAATTATCATTTAGAACCTTCTTCATCATTAATTCTTACTATAATTATACTTTTATTCCTTCGATTTTTAAAAATTATTTCTTCTTATTTTTTTAGATCTTTAGTACTGTTATATCATTACATTAAACAAAATACAATATCCTGGTTAATTATAAACACTGATGATAAGAATAGTTTGATATCAACATAAATATAGAAGAAGAATATGCAATAACAGAAATCAAAAACAATTAAAATAATTCAATAGAAAATAACGTTATCTTAAAATATCCCGATACAAAACTATTCTTCCTTTAAATAAAATGTGTATACTAAAAATAAGAAGAATATAAATTCAGGTTTTTACATGTATACTGATATTTATATACATTCTTAGACAAATACTAAATACGATAATGCTTTACTATATAAATTTTTTGTTTGTTCAACAATATCAACATTTTATTATTGCATTTTAGCAATGAGTTTCTAAAGGAAAAACATCTCTCAATAGCATCTGAGTGACCATTGAATATGATTTATAAATTTTAAGAAATTTGCAAGTATTATATTCATAATTTAATTAATTTAATTTAGTTACGACCTGTTTTTTTTTTTTTTTTTTTATCGAGGGTATCTAAGTAGAACACAAACTCAACATTGATATATGTATACAAAAAACTGTCTTCTGAAAATACGATATTTTCAATTTATTAAAGAGATAATCGTTGTATTGAATTCATAATACTAATATCATACCAGCTAGGAACTCATATAATCATCATATTGAAGTACTGATCGACTGTTTAATGCGGCTAAATGGCCGAAAATATCACAATTTTAAACGGATAATAAATAGCAGATATGATAATATCTTAACTTTCCAAGAATGTATCATACATTATATAAGTGGCATCCAAATGACATCGTATCTATTAATGCTATTCGGAATGGTTTATAGCCAACACAATTTCATAAACTATTATTATTATTAAATCATAATTCCTGAAAGAATGGAAAATATAGATTTTTTTAATTAACATTTATGATATACATGTTTTTAATATCTAAACATTATATTTTTAATTATTCTTACCTGTATTATTCTACAGGGTATATTTTAGGTTGCAAGTGGGTTAGGAGCATTAAGGGAGAGAGAGAGAGTTCTGAGTTGATTTGTTTTCTATTTCTTGAATTAATAAAGAGAAATGAATTTGTAAAGAAAAATCAATAGGGTACAGTTATTTAATTAAAAAGTGACCATCACTCATTCCAAACATCTGCATTACAGACGAACAGCTTATTTTGATAAATATCTTTTGGGGAGGGGAGTGTTGGTGCAGCAGATTATTGATAATTTCTGCAAACATACTTTGAATTGGGATCTAATGAATAGTAATAATAAAAATATAAGGCAGTAAATAAATAATACAGAGCATTTTTTCAATGTTTTGATAGTTTATCACTTTGTTCTGGGGGGTTGGATAACAGTTATGGCAATTTTGAAACAAGTTGTTGCAATCTTGAAATTAATAAAGTTTAGAAGTAGAGAAATGAAATAACCAAATATATGGATGTTCTAAATATATATCCAAACAAATAACTCAAAGCCATAAGAAAACTATTAGATAGATACATTATTTTGTGAAATAAAATACAAAGTTACAAAAGAAATATACATTTTGTTTTTTATGTCAATATTGAAATAGAATAACTGAAGAAAATAGATTTATTTATTTTAAAAGCTTTGTCTGGATAGAATAAAAAATTAGTAATTTATTTTGAATTTTCCATCGAATCTAAAACCTATATACAACATGTTATACTTATATGTTTTATTTGCACTATTTTGACTTCAATATTAGAATAATAACCGGAAGAATCCACTGCCATTGAGACTACGTTAATCACACTTTAGCAGTTGCAGACCCACCAGCGATTACTATCGCGTATTCGCAAGCCCCAAAAGCTATTCTTCCTACAACCCAAGTCCAACTCCGTTGGGATCGATATTTCTATTCTCTCTGCATCCCAACCAAACAAAATAATTAAGTCAGCAGTAATAACGACTCAATCTACCAAAAATAATCCTTCTAAATATTGAGGGCAAGGCCCTTAGGATAAGCAAAAAAATGGAGCCCGACGAAGTACTCGATGTCGTTCAGAATGAGTTCTATATCAAGGGGAATGAAGAAGGATAAAAATAGAGAATAATTATCCTCTAATACTTCCTGAAACTGGCCTCAGAGAAGGACCTCTGTCACCACAAGTCTTTAAAAGTGAGCCAAGTCTTCGATATGACTAAGAGTTCTCTACCTCTCGAAAGATCGGCAACCAAACCAATTATATGTTAAAATAATGAATAAATCGTTAATCCTATGATTGCCCTGGTTGAAAAACAAAAAATAAAGATTTCTGTCGACTGGGGTTCATTCATTAGGCTCAAAAAAAGGAGTTACTCTATCGATTATCAAGTAGTGAAGGAAATCGGAAAGGGTGGATACGGAGTCGTCAGTAAAGTGGTTAGTAGGAACATGGACTTGGTACGCGCCATGAAATCAATCAAGAAATCGAGTCTTATCAACGAGGACGAGAAGCGCATATTCGTCGAGATGTCGATTTTGCGGGAGATGGACCACCCCAACATCATCAAGCTTCATGAGATCTACGATTGGAAGAATTACTACTATCTGGTAACGGAGTATTGCGACGGTGGGGACCTGTTTGACTATCTGAGAAAAATGCGCAAGCTGTCAGAATACACTGCAGTGGAGGTCATGAAACAGATCCTCAGCCCGATAGTCTACATGCACAAGAAGGGCATCGTGCACAGAGATTTGAAGCCGGAGAACCTGATGCTCATCAATGACCCCAACAACTTGATTCTGAAAATTATCGACTTCGGAACTTCGCGGAAGTTCAGTCCGGGAGAGAGGATGAAAAAATAGATCGGCACTCCATATTACGTAGCTCCAGAAGTCTTGTACCAAGATTACGACGAGAAGTGTGATGTGTGGTCATGTGGAATAATCCTGTACATGTTGTTGTGTGGGCATCCTCCTTTTAAGGGCAAACACCATCACTAAATCCTTGAAAAAGTTAAATACGATGAAGTCAAATTTGAATGTAACAAATAGTATAACCAATAAGATATATTTTGTTCTTTATAAAATGTATATATGACCTTTTCAAAATAAAAGATTAGATTATCTTGACATATTCCAAAATAAGATGCATAAAATATTTGTTTTTGTTTTTTTAGAGAAGTATTGGCGAAATATCTCCCCAGATGCTTCAGCGCAACCCACTCAAAAGAATCACTGCTGTCGAAGCCCTGAACTCGAAATGGATCAACTCTTCCTATAGCGAACTTCCCCTTCAAACTGAAATTGTCGAAAATCTAAAAAACTTCTCTGTAATCCCAATTTGAATTAATTGTATGAATTCTTTATTTTTTCAATTTCTTCGTTGTTACCGATTTAGGGTCTTTCTAGTTCCAGAATAAGATGAAAGCCGTAGTGATGACATACATCGCCTCCCAACTGTCCACAGACCGCTAGTTTAAAGAGATCCAACGAATGTTCAGGGATCTGGACACTGACAACGATGGGGTCATCGAGCGTGATGAGCTGATCACAGCTTTCGAGAATACCTATCGCGACCAAGCCATAAACATCAACCAGATCCTCGAACTCATTGATACCAACAACTCGGGCAAAATCGACTACACTGAATTCGTTGTAGCGGCAAGCACAGAGGAGAAGCTGATCAACGAACAGCGTCTCGACAACGCTTTCAATTTTTTGGATTTCGACGGAAATGGATATATAAACATTGAAGAGATTCGCAACTTTTTGACTGATTGCGATGAGAGTGCGATCAAGAAAGCCTTCTAAGACTTCGATAGTAACCACGATGGCCGGGTGCCAAAGGAAGAGTTCAAAAAATTACTAATTTGCCGGCCTGCCGAGCAAGAGAAGAATTGAGTGCATGTGTAAATAAAAGTTAAAAACAGAATCCTCTATAATATTGTAATTCTCAATTAAAATATTGGGTTGTATCTAGCCATCAAGCAGATATTACGCATCATATGTTATTTTGTTTTTTATGATTTACCAATTTTTTATCTTTCAAGGTTGTTAAATTAATTAAACAAGTTTTAAATAAAAAACTATAGAAAAATAGATAAGCACAAACTGCAAATATGTGGTTAGTATACAGCTAATGGAAAAATGTGATATTCATGACGAAACAACATTTATATGGTAATGAGACAGGTATCCAGCCAAACAAAAACAATACTCAGTTTAAAATCATTGGCAACAATTTGTAAATTATTAGCCATTCAAAGTCAAAAGGTATAACCCAATAAATCACCATATAAACATCGATCTTTTATATATAATCCATATGTAAATTGACTAGATTAATAAAATATTTATTTATATATAAATATATATACATATTTATTATTATTGTAATAAATACACATATCAGTTGACAGTGAAAGCGTAGCCAGCAAACAATCCAAACAGTCGAGGGATAAGTCCATCGAAAAAGTCCAGGATGCTGTCCGTCCTGCTCGTTCCCCCAAGATCTTCATCACCAATCTCGATGGCCAGGCGAGAGAAACAGACCTGGAAGCCGACCTTCGAGAATTGTTCAACAAGTTTGGAAAAATCGAAGTGTTGACAATTAAGAAAAGCCGAAATTGCGAATACGCCTTTGCATTCATAACTTATTAAAATGATGAGCATGGAGTCGAGGCAGTGAAAGCGTAAAAAAACAAATCAATAGAAAATCCATACATACATATCTATATATTTATTTTATTGATCCTCATATCACATTTTTGAATAAATTAGTCGCGACTACTATACTTTTTAACATCAACTTTTCTTTAAATACATAATATAATAGATATATGTATGTATAAACATTGTTGTATTATTGATATAATGATAATAATAATAAATGTTTTTTTCTACTCAGTATGAATGGCCAAGTGCATGAAGGGAAAAAACTTAGGGTCGAATTCCGCTCGAAAGCCAACGAAGAAAGGACAGCAAAAAGTAACTCATTAAAAATAAAAATCATAATAATAATTTTTCGTTTATTGTCAATTTCTCAGTGAAGGATGTTACATTTGTCACAAGGTTGGCCATTTCGCCAGAGAGTGCCGAGAACGAAGAGGTATTTGAAATCAAAAAACACTCAACCACTAATTACACATATTGTTTTTGTATCAAAGATGGCACAAGAGATCGAAGACGGAGAGATGATGATCGAAAACGCAGAGACTCCAAATCCAGAGATCGAAGACACAGAAGCAGATCACATAAGAAGAAAGGTAATAACCCAATAAAAATAGCTAAATAAGCAAATACATAAACACAATGACTTTCTGTTGGAGGTGTTAATGCCCGAAATTATAGATAAGAAATCCTACCGATCCAGAGACAGGTCCGAAGACTCCAGGCGCAATGATAAGCACAAAAGAGAGAGATCCAGAGACCGTTCCAGAGACAGAAGGAGATCCCGTTCTTGAAATGCTACAAACCAAGAGGGCCTATATATTTACCATACCATATGACAAAAAAAATACTAAAAGTTATATCTGAATATCAAATCAATCCAAGGAAAAACAAAAACAAAAAAACAAAAAACATAAAATAGTCCAAGCATGTCCAATATGTCCGGTGTGCCCAATTTGTGAATCATACATATGCCATAATGGAAGAGAGAAAACTCTGGGGTCGCAACAGTGTACCATCCATTGGTCTATGAAAATTAGAGTTTTTCCATTTTTTCACTTTCTGGATATATGCATAAATTTTAAAACACATATACGTCTATTGATGAATTCCCACCTATTTTTACGGGAAAATTTAATTATGAAATGGAAG